>LR749690.1:985576-1070970 GCA_902729485.2 Mus minutoides
ACTCCGCTCTTCAGATAGTGAGTAGAAGCAAATTCAAATCAAACTGCTTTTCTAAGGAGCCCTTTGTCCAGTCACTCTTAAAACCATACTCAGACAGAACAGGAAAAGGTAATGTCATTGTTATCAATTATAGGACAGTTTGTAGAAGGTAGGGTAGAGGGTCCCATGGGGAAGAACAGCCAATCACTGCAGGGCATTGATTTTATATATATACATATATATATATATATATATATATATATATATATATATATATATATATATATATATATGTGTGTGTGTGTGTGTGTGTGTGTGTGTGTGTGTGTGTGTGTGTGTGTAAAATAAGTGTAAACATGAACTTGAAGCCATATTTGTGTAGCCATTTTATGGTATCATTGTCTGTAATAGCCAAAAGTAAAAGAACCCTAGTATTCATTAATGACTAGATAAATGAACTATGCAGCAGATACACATGGAATACTGCTCAATCATTAATCTAGAAATATGGAAGATGATTCAATAGATAAAGTAACTGCCATGCAAGCATGATCATTTGAGTTTGGATCCCCAGAATATACATAAAATTTGGGAGCAGAGCCGGGCAGTGGTGGTGCACGCCTTTAATCCCAGCACTTGGGAGCCAGAGGGAGGCGGATTTCTGAGTTCGAGGCCAGCCTTGTCTACAGAGTTCCAGGACAGCCAGGGCTATACAGAGAAACCCTGTCTTGAAAACCAAACCAAACCAAACCAAAACAAACCAAAACAAAACAAAACAAAACAAAACAAAACAAAACAAAACAAACAAAAAATTGGGAGCAGTAGTGGAATGTCTGTAAGCCTAGTGCTTCTTTTAGGGGGAAGAAGTAGATCTCAGGGGTTTGATGGCCAGTTATTTTAGCTAAAATGGCAAGCTTTGATTCAGTGAGATCCTTTGCTAAAAAATATATGGTGGATTATGATAGAAAATGGCACCCAAGTTTGGAATATATAACTAAATTTCAATCAGCCATAAATGAAATCTATTTGCTGAAAATGGATAGAACTGAAGATTATCGTGTTTGGTTAAACAAACCAGTCTAAAACAAAATATCACATGTTTTCTGTTACATATGGGTAGAAAGAAAGGCATACAATTCAAAGGCAAATTCTAGCAAAAAGAAAAAGGGTAAGGAGCAGAAAGGATAAAAATGGTCACGAGATAAATGTGGTCAAAGCATGCATGTCATGATGAACCCCACCCCTCTGCACAGTTAAAAGGAACTGAAGAAGAGAACAAACATTTCCAGGGAAACCAAGTGGAGATCGTATACTAATAATAACTGTCCTGACAGCAAATGCAAAGAATCCTTTTATCCTGATGCGAAAGACGCTAAACAATAATGCAATGTGGTTCTGATACATCCTAGACCACATATGAACCTTGGAAACGCCATGCCAAGTAAATGGGGTCAGACACAATATTATCTTGTATATATAAACTATACAAGAAAAAGAATGTGAGAGACACAGAATATAAGAGCTAGATTATCAGAGCTGGAGGAAAGAAGAATTGAACCAACATAGCTAACGATTCTAGAGTTTCTATCTGGGGCATTGGCTTGACACCATCATGGCCTCGATGACCACGTTGGATCACAGCCATGTCTGCAGATTAAGATGCTCTGGAAATAGATCACGATAATGCCTCCACACATTGAGATCGTATTCACATCACTGATGTGTGCCTTTCAAATGGCTCGCATGGTAAAGTCCATGCTAATCTATTTTACAAAAAAAAATTAAATTAAATTAAATTTAAAAAAATAAGAAAAAATCTTGCATACACCAGCTATAGTCACTTGACCGTATACACCAGTGGTACGCTTTGGATTGGCTGTTTCTGAGATGAGGCTGTTATGGCATGGGAAGGGGCATTTGTTTAAAAGAACATGAATGAATAACATGAACTCGAGCTACACAAGGTGTGAAAGAAGCAATGTGAGGTGAACCGCGTGCCTGAGTTCAGGATGAGAAACTGAACCGAAACCCAACCTAACCGTCCCAGTTAACAAGAGAATTGCTCACCCTGTTTGTCTAAGCAAAGTGCCTGTGTCCTAGCAGACAATAGGATTGCATTGTGCCGTCTCAGAATAAGATGCTCGATTCTGAAAGGCATTACTGGAAGACAAATGAAAATGTATCCCTGAGGCTAGAAAAATTAACACTTTTACTGAGTCCCATTGGCACTCTCATGTTAATTAATTTTTCCTTCCTTTGAAATTTTATCACACTCTTTACTCACAATACTGTAATTCATTAAAGATGACCCCAAATTTTTCTACTAATAGGTGAAGTTGACTCCCATTCCTTTTGAATAAGGCTGAGTAATGATAGGTTTGACCAAAGCGACCCAAGTCAGGCAATATGCCCCACAAGGCTTAATCCTCTTTTTCAGGAATGTTTGACTCTACTGCTTCCCAGACTGTGGCTGGGGAATTTAGCTGCTGGAGAAGTTGTAAGCAGGAGTTTCAGGTGACTAGTTGAGTCAGCCTTAATCACACTAGTCATGCTTTGGCATGAGACAGCTGAGACAAGACTCCAGCCAAGAATCAACAAATAAAGTCTAGTGTCTGAACATCTAACCACAAAGGAGTCAGTTAGGAGGCCCAAAGCTGCTGTTTTCAAGTAAGCAGTAACTGTCAACAGCAATCACCAACATGGCAGATGTCATAATTCACAGTGCAACTGCTTACACTGCTGTTCACTGTTGCTTACGCAAATCATACATTCTTATCCACTGGCACCCCATTCTAAGACCCCCTAGAGGATGCCTGAGACCACAGAGCAGGTATGTGTGATATCCCCTGTACAGTGAGTGTACCTGTGCATCTGATAACTAAGACAGCTACAAAGTGACTAACAAGCCAGCAGAGTGAACAGGATGGGGACTCAGTTCAAAGAGAAGACGCATGTTGCAGGTGAGATGGAGCAGGATAACAAGGTGTCAGTCACCACTATGCTTCCAAGTAGGATGGTATGCAAGAAGTAAGTCACTTCCGTGAACTTTCAATTGTTTTCTGACTATGGTGGGCACAGTCACTCTAAACTGTGTAAAGTTGGAGGGAGCTACATTACAACATGCAATGTATATCTGTGTGGGAGAAAGCTCCTGCTACCTTAAACTTAGTCTATGCAGTGGCACCATTTCTCTGTACCAGAAACATGCAAATACTATACAAAAGTCTCTATATTTCTGCTCTATCCCTTTAGAGCATTTCTATTTGCGTTTTCACTAGTTTCACATACATATGTTGCATATAGGTTACTTTGATATTTACATTTATCTATTCTTACTTACACATACACAGATATATGACCTCATGTCTGACAACTAACAAAATATGTTGGCTATAGATCTAGATCATCATTTTAGAGAATCCTTGTTCTTTTCATGGCAAGCAAAGCTAGAATGTAACCACCCATTGTTATTTGGCTTTTCTTAGTCATTTGCAAATGGGCACAATGGATAACTTTGTAGTTTTGTCCTGTGCTCAAGGCTGTGCACATAGATATGATGATATATTGAGAAGTTGCTCCTCTAAGTGTTTGAACTTATCCACATGTCACTAAGAAGGGAGAAAGCCCTGCTATTTCGTGTGCTATCAAGCATTGTGCTTCATATAAATCTCATTACTATGTAATTTGAATATCTATACTATTTACAGTTTTTGTCTATTTCCCACTGAAAAGTTAGCTATGTTTAACAACTTGTAGACAACCTTTATATATCAACTGATCCTTTGTCAACATAGGTACATTCTTTAAATTTTTTTTCTCAACATTATCAATATTCCCTTTTCACTACATGTAAATTACCTTTTTTAATAATTTGACAACCTATTAATTTTTATACTTCCTGGCCTTCTCTATTCCATGATTTGTTCTTTTTCATTTTACTTACATTTTTCTTAAGATAGTGACTTACCCTACAGCTCAGATTGGCCTCAAACTCATGGCAACGTCCCTACTTCAGCCTCCAAGTGTGAGCCACCATGCACTATCTGATTTGTTCATTAAATTCTATATTCTCCTATGGTTACAAAGTCAAATTTTACATGTAAGCATATTTAAGTAATGTATAGTTGATGCACAGTGAAACATTACAGTACAGACAGTTAAGCACATATACACACATATTAAGGGTGAAGCTTAGATACATTAACATGTGAACACACCACAACTCCACCTCTCGTTAATTTGTACCCAAACATATAACTTTAAATCTTAGTATTACAGCTTTTACCCTTAAAGTCTCACTTTCGTCTCATAATGCTTAACAGTTTCAGTACTGTTAAGAAGCCCAATGTGTCTTCTGAGAGTCAAGGTAGTCTCTCTTAATGGAACCTCTGTAAAGTCAAACCCAAATCACTTTTACTACACAGTGGCACCACATAATAATCCCTATTGCAAGAGTCGGGAACAGGAGACTAGCAAGGAGGGATCGAAACAAAGCAAGACAGAAACTCATCAGGGCAAACACAAACTTCAAACCTCCATATCTGGCATTTGGAGCTTATGGTGGAATCAGCTGGACTCTGGTAGCATTGGCAGTCCTGCCCCTCTACCTTTGCTTCTGACAGTACACGTGTCCCCTCTCTTGGGTAGCTCCACTCCCTCTTTAGCAGGAGTCCCACAGATAAGGCAGTGGTGACTAAACACTCTACCTTGCTGGCTAAATCTGAGAAAACTTCCCTAGGCAGTTGTTTTCAGGCGGGGAAACCCATGAGAGCAATCCTAGTTGAGTCTCTCTCCTTTCAAATGAATTCGCATTTTCACAAGTTGGGGACTTTGATGGGGGTCCTGTACTGAACCCCTTGACTCAGGATGAATGCTATCTTAGCTTGCCAAGTAAGTTAGCCCATTACTTCTAAATTTAGCCTCACTAAAGTTCTCAGCACACCAGCAGAATGAAGCTTTTTTTTTTTTTTTTTTTTTTTGCCAGACTGCAACATGAATGATCTCCAGTCTACTTTCTGAGAGGGTCCTTGTTCTCGCCTCTGAAATGTCATGAACTAGACCTCCATCATCCATGATTTTCTCAGCATCTGGTCTTCTAAGATCCCACCAGCCATTACACTTTGTTTGCAGCAATCTGGGGATTCTTTACTCTGTCTCTTAGACCTTCTACATTTCCCCCTAAAGCCAGTTCAAGAGACCATTGAACCACATGGTCAACCCACTTCTCAGTAACAAGTTTCTGTGTTGATTGATTTCTTTTTCCATTGTGTCAAAATGAGACAAGAAATAAAAAGTGGGGGCTGGAGAGATGGCTTAGCAGTTAAGAGCACTGACTGCTCTTCCAAAGGTCCTGAGTTCAAATCCCAGCAGCCACATGGTGGCTCACAAACATCCATAACAATATCTGACACCCTCTTCTGGAGTGTCTGAAGATGGCTACAGTGTACTTACATATAATAAATAAATTAATCTTAAAAAAAATAAGCCATGTATTGAAAAGCCCAAAAATAGAATAAAATTAAATTAAATTAAAAATAACTACAAAACATTAAAAAAAAAAAAAAGAAGTGAAGGGTTTTGGCTCACAGTTGTCAGGGACAATCTATCATGAGAGCAGAAGAATGGGGTAGCTCATCACATAACATGGCAATTGGGATAAAACTGTGGAAAGTTAAACTGCAGGTACATGGGGGCTTGGAGCTGCCAAATTACAACAAACTGGTCCATCAGCCCATTTTCTCCTTTTTATTTAGTCTGTCACACCAGCCCAGGGCATGGTGTTACCTACATTCATGGTAGATCTTCCCTCCTCAGTTAAACATTTCTAGAAACATTCTCATAAATACTTCCAGAGGTGCATTTTTATGGTGATTTGAAGACCGGTCAAGTTGACAGTAAGGATTATTAATCATCACATGCTTTTGAAGTTGCTTAATTTCTGACATTTTTTGTCACAATGTTGGATATTGAGTAATGCATATATGTTATGAATACTTTGTTCTAGTCTGTATTTCATTCCTCTTCTTTCTCTCTTTTTTTAAAAATGAGTGTTAGAGGTCTTTTGAAGCTTGAACTCTGTTGAGCTCTGCTGTGTACATATATGTGCACATACATACACCGGCACACTTCTATGAGGCTTTCCTGAGGATTCCTAAGAAAGCACTTGCTCTCCTGCCATCCAGTTATGGCTACCATAGCTGATGGCTTGTTGTTAATGAAAAGATTAAAGCTGGAGAGATGGCTCAGCAGTTAAGAGCACTGACTGCTCTTCTGAAGGTCCTCAGTTCAAATCCCAGCAATCACATGTTGGCTCACAACCATCCATAATGAGATCTGATGCCCTCTTCTGGTGTGTCTGATGCTGTCGCTACAGTGTACTTAGATATAATAATAAATAAATCTCTAGACCAGAGCAAGTGGGATTGACCAGAGAGAGCAGAGGTCCTGAATTCAAATTCTCAGTAATGACATGAAGGCTCACAACCATCAGTACAGCTACAGTGTACTCATATACATATTTATTTATTTATTTATTTATTTATTTATTTATTTATTATTTATTGTTTACTTATAAAAAATTTTTGACTTTACTTGTTTTATAAACAATGTTGTTTAACTGGATAAAATTTTAAGTATCGAGACAAGTAAGACTCGAGGGGGATTCGGTTTCCACAAAGACACAAACTCTAATCCACACTTACAAGTTTTCTTCTTGATTTTCCTAAGGTCTTCACTCAAAGCTCCTTGCCAGAGAGGCTGGGGGCAGAAAATCTTGACATAATATGTCAGTTCCATTGGCAAGTGAAGTGTACTCAAGTAGACAAATCTCGAAAATATCGCACCAGTTAAAAAAATCATCTTTACTAAACATACATTCAGTTATCCAGTGGCATATTTTTGTGGACAAGGTATGTATATCCTTTGTGTAAAGATCTCTTATTTGGCCTGCGGGGGGGGGGGGTGGCTGGGGGGGAAAGGAGTGTTAATGTATTCAAATGGCTTCTTCAGATCACACAGTGTGAATCAAGGAAGTGAGCCAGAAACAGCTGCCAGCAGTCATGATGAGGACCCACAGCACCAGGCTGATATGGGCAGCCATTAATCTTTGGATCCACCGGGTTTCTAGAGCTGTGGTATTTCTGCCACCTTCTCCCGGAGAGCCCTGCCTTCTGGTCCATGCTTCAAGAACGCATTCTCAGAGCCTTCCTCTGCCAGGAAGACTTGGCCCATCTCAGGCATTATCAATTGAAGCTCGGTGGAAACTTTTCAGTCTTTTTTTTTTTTTTTCTTTTTGAAAGAAAAACACTTAGTCCCAACTGGGGGGAAAAAAAAGAAGATGAAAGAAAGAAATCAGAAAACTTAAATTTTGTTCTGAGATCTGGGGTTGTGCCAGATTGGCGGGAACAACTTGCAAACTCTTCCCCAGAAGCTTCTGGTCTGCAGTGACTCAGCTCTCTGTAGGATGCACCAATAAAGCACTCCTTGTTTGCAAGGAGTCACAGAGTCCTTGAATTCTGCCGATTCAGTACAAGAAAGATCTGATTGCAGCCAGAAGAGATGACCACACACCTCCTATGCGTTAGTATACCTTAACTCCTCCCAGAATGACAACTAGGGTCGGATTCCTCACTCCTGAATAGGTTCGCCCCAAAGTCTTTGAACAAGTACAGGTATTTAGGGTGAAATACATAATTTAAAAAATGTCGGGTCACTAGGTGGTCTTTTCTTGATAAATCTGTATCTGTTTTAAGATGTGGCGACAGCACTCACTTCAAGAAATGAAAAAAGTCATCTCAGCTATGCTAATAGAATGGATGCAAAGAAAACCAAATATTGCCTGTCTTGTCCTCTTTAAAGTGTTGCTTTCTGAGCGCAGGCTGATGATACCAGCAGGACTTGATTGTGTGGGAGGGAATGCAGGCATCCATCATATACTAAAATCTGTGGATTCTAAAGTCCCTGACATGAACCTCAGGGTTTCCTGCCTACTAAGCAAGTGTTCCACCACTGAACTATATACCTGGACCCTTGATTTCTTTATCAAATCAGTGAGAAGACACCATTAGTAACTGATGGTGAGTTTCTATGTGGGGGATGAGAGTTCTACAGTGGCAGAGTAAACACCAACCAATGTGTATTTGTTTCGCCATAAAATCAGCAAAACCATGACAAACCCATCAAATCCATTTTATTAAAGGTCTGGAAATTAAGCACATTTAATTGAAGAGGAGTAGTTTTGAACTGCTGACCCTTGGTAAGGTCTTTTGGGGGTCTCAGAGCTTGTCCATTGGAGTCCATCACCCATGGTAGACTAGACGACACACACACACACATGATTTGGAGCTTCCCCAAAATTCTCCTCTCCAGATCAACAGCACAGTTTGCCCCAACTGCGAAGGTCTGCTGCCCGAAAATCTCTGTCTACATAGCCTCTGCCACAAGGCAGCCTTCCAAAGTTGTGTAGCCTCACAGCTACATCAGACCATGGCACTGTTTGTGCCAAATCAGTATGTGGCTAAAAGTTTCAAAGGAAGATTGGCTGGCTTTTCATGTACCTAAAGACATAAAATGGCCACCCATTAGGCAGAGTTGTGCACATTCTTTGAAGACAGAAGACCCCAGTCTCCCATTTCTGGCTGGCCTTGAGGTTCTATCTAAGCATGAAGTGTAACATGAAAGCTAAGGCAGAGCTGAGGATTTCAGAATCAAATATTTAACCCCAACTCACATAGATGCCCCACTAAAGAGTGTAAAATTTAGTGGTTTGAGAAAGGCAAGGACATTTCTGATCAATCTTTATCTGACCACTGTTCAAACTAAACAAATATTTGGTGAATTTGAAAGCTATGGACTTTCCAGAGTAAGCTAAAGAATTCCACTAAAACCAACAGCAGTAAAGACGGTCCTTAGAGAGCAGGATTGATATCCAGAGTTGCCACATTGTATTGTCTAAACTCTTCAACTCTCTATAAGATACCATAAGCTATAGAGAAAAGTGAGGTTCATATGAAGAAAAAACTTTATAGATAAGCAAATATTTTATTTCAGTTATTATACATGCTGTGTAAGAATCAATGGGAGTTTTATCTAAAACGTTAAAGTTGTTTAGTCCCTAAAACACAGTATAATAAACTATATTAGTAGAATAAAAAATAAGCACTGAGCACTGAACACAGATCCAATCCAGAGGCTTGTGACTGCCTCCTCTAACCCAGAAGTCTGTTCTATACAACCAAACAGCCACATGCAGTCCAGAACAATATGAGTCAGGTCAAACCAGTCCATCCACCCAACACCACTTTGAATGAAATCATAAAGGAAAATTCCCCAAATCTCATAAAAGAGATGCTCATACAGATACAAGAGGCTTACAGAACAACAATATACATGACCAGAAAGAACAGTCCCCACAAAATATCACAGTTAAGACACTGAAAGCACAAGATAAAGAAAGGATATTGGAAACGCTGAAGAAAAGACCACATCATCTATAAAGTCAGTGCCGTTAGAATAACCACAGATTACTTGATTAAAAGTTTTAAAGCCAGAAGGATTTAAAGAGATATATTCCAATCCTGAAAGGTCACATCTACCAAGTCAGAGTATTATACTCAGCAAAGCCTCTGTGGACTTTCTGTAGTTTCTTTTGCAATTGGTATCTCACCATATTCTCCTATTGTCATATAAAACTCAGAATGTCTTTTCAATTTTCTTATATTTGCTGACACATATTCTGTCTTCCCATGTGGTTGATTTTGGAAAATGTTCTATGGGATGCTGAGGAGAATGTGCATACTTTAGTGTTTGGGTGGAATGTTCTGTAGACATCTGTTACATCCATGTGGTTCCTATCATTTAATGCCAATATGCTCCTGTTTATTTTCTGTTCAGATGACCACTAAATTTATATAATTTAAAAGAAAAGGATGGATTTCTAGATTCATGTAACCTACAAAATCAAACCAAAATGAAATAAATAATCTAAATAGACCTATAAGAAACAATAAGTTTGAAACAATAATAAAATCTCTCTCAACCCAAACCTCCAGGATCAAATGGATTCACTAAAGAATTCTACCAGACATTCAAATAAGAATATTCACCAGTGTTACTCAAATTCTTCCACAAAATAGAAAAGGAAGGGTTGCCTGTAAACTGGTTAGTACAAAGCCAGTGTTACCCTGACACAAAGCTCACCAGCACCAACAAAATATCATTCCTCATAGTGAGCTTGGCTTTATTCCAAGATTGAAGGGATGATTCAACACATATAAATTAATACATATAATTTGCCTTATAAACACAAAGATAGAAAGTACATGACCATCTCATTAGATGAATAAAAGGTCTTCAGCAAAAATCCAACATCCACTCATGATAAAAAGCCATGGGGAAGAAAGGATCCTACTTCATATAATAAATGTTATATATCACAAACCTATGCCTTCCTTAAAGTGGAAAAACTCCAAAGCATTCCCACTAAGATAAAGGACAAGAAAAGGCTGTCTACTCTTACAGTGTGTTTGAGTCTCAGCTAGAGCAATGAAAGAAGAGAAAGAAAGAAATGAATATAATTTAAGTAAGAAAAGAAGTTAAAGTATCCCTTGTTGCAGACAGCATGATCCTATACATAAGAGCTCTAAAGACTTCATTAGAACAAAACAAAACAACAAAACCCTTAGGGTGGATAAACTAAGAAAAGTAGAAGGATTCAAAATTAGACTACACAAAATCATTAGCCTTCCTATATACCAGTGAAAACCATACTGAAAAAGAAATTGGGTCAAGAACCTCACTCATAGTAACCACAAAAAGTGAAATCATCTGTCAATCAACTGAGCCAAGGAAATGAAGGGCCTCTCCAACAAAAACCTTTAAGACTGAATAATTGAGGAAAACACTAGAAAGTGAAGAGAATTCCCACGTCCAGGGAGCGAAAGAATCGTTATTGTGAAAAATATTCATCCTAACCAAATGTAATCTACAGATTCAACCAAGCCTGGTCAAGATCCCAGGGCTGCCCCTCACAGACACAGACACGGACACGGACACGGACACGGACACGGACATGGACACAGACACCACAATCTTAAAATCAGTGTAGAAGCAGAAAAGACCAAAGACAGCTAAATCAGTCCTGGATAAAACAAATATCATGTTATGCAAGTTATTAGCATTCCTGGTTTTAAATTATACTATAGAGTAATTGCGATAAAAACATCATGGTACTGACGGAAAAAAAAAGAAAAGACAGAGAGCTCAATAGAATAGAATAGAAAATTCACATCTAAGTCCTGGTGACTATAACTACTGACTTGTGACAAAAAAAAAAAAAGCCAAAGATATACACTGGAGAAAAAAAAAAACAAACAGAATCATTGATAACATTGCTGAGAAACTTGGACTTCAACTTGTAAAAGAAAAAAGAGATCCCTATATCTCATCCTGCACAAAGCCCAACTCCAAAAGATTAGACTTCAGTGTAAGAATTAATACCCTGAAACTGCCAGAGATAAAATTAAGGTATACCCTTCAATAGAGAAGTATATGTAGGATTTTTTTAATAAGACTCCTTAGCACAGATTTAAGACTAACAATCCACAGATGGATCCCATGAAAGTAAAAAGCATCTACATAGCAAAGTACCAATCAAGTAAAGATGCAGCCCACAGAATGGGAGAAAGTACTGCCATCTTACACATCTTCTAGAAGATTCCCAACTACAATACACAAGGAAAAAAAACAAAAACAAAAAACTCCAAAAAAAACCCAAACAACCCAATTTTAAAAACTGGCTATAGAACTAAACTGAGTTGTCAAAAGAATTAGAAATGGCTAGGAAGCACTTACAAATTGCTCAACATCCTTAGATATCAGAGAAATGTGAATTAAAACTACTTCAAGATTCTATTCACCGAAGTCAGAATGGCCAGCATCCTAAGGATACAAATGGCAACCAATATTGTCATAAAAGAGATGAAGAGGAACAATCTATACAATTCTGTGGGGAATGTAAACTAGGGTAACCACTTTGGAAATCAGTCTGGTGGGTTCCCCACCCCAACCCCAAAATCTAGAAAATGAGCCAAACCATTCATGGACCTCTACACTAAGGAATTTATATCCTGCTTGCTTGTTCATTGCAACTCTATTTACAACTTCTAGGAAACAGAATCAGCCTAAATGTCCAACAACCACCAAAGGGATAAAGAAAACTATAGTACAGAAGCACAACGGAATTTTATTCTTCTAGTAAGAAAACCAGGGAAGGGGCTCACAGGGCCCTGCCACTGATGGCTGAACATTATCAACTAAGAGTTTCTTGGAGAGGGGAAGGTATAATGTCCAGTTGTATACTGTCTGGGAGCCTACCAGACTCAAATAGACAGTTCTAAAACCATGGTCACATAGCCAGCCATGGTTAGACTATGTGGTCCTGAGCATGGGAAATGGATGTCTAAGAAAGAAGACCTTGCAAGTGGGGGGTGGGGGGAAATAAAAGTAGTCAAGGTGGAAAGTTATCAGAATGCATTACCTAAAGGACACTGTCAAAAACAAAATGTATTTTTAAAGCAAACAAACAACATAAAAGAACAAAATTGTATGACACTTAAAGATGGAGAAAAAGCATGGGATTAGGGTTTTGTGATCAAAAAGAGCTACTAAATGCTCGAGATCCATCAAGAAAGTTTCTTAGCCCAATAAATGGATCTGTGGGAAATCAATGGATAATCCTCCTTGACACAGAAAGTTTCCTCCATAAAAGCAAGAACAACAACAACAAAAAATGTCGGTTCTGGAGTCTCTATTCAAAGCTGGGTATTCGGATCAGTGCAATTAAGCAAGAAAAGGAAAATAAAAAGTGTCTGTATTGGAAAATAATTGTAAAGTCCCTACTTGGAGGTGACATATTTCAGGGAGAAAAATCTTAATTTTTAAAGAACAACTAAGTTCAGAGTTTATTAGGTGAAAGGNCAATATAAAAATCACCTCATGAGTTTATAGGTGAAAGGTCAATATAAAAATCACCTGCATTCCTGCATCTCTGTGTACATGCAGGAAATGGTCATGGACGCATGCAAAATGATGTCATTTGTAATAATACTGAGAGTAAGTGTTTGAGACTAAATTTAATGAACTAAATGCAAGACTTAAATACTGAAAACAAGCTACTTTTGAGGTAAAATAATAAAGACCTAAGTAATATGAAAAGACACTTTAGATGTGTGGATCAGATGACCATTGCCATTTTTTAAAAAAGATCAATATTCCCTTAGTTAATCTACAGACTTATCATAACTGCTGCAAAAATTACCTTGAAGCCAAAATTAACAAGCTTCCCCTTTAAATTATCCAAGCACAGGACTGCAAAATAGCAGCCAAAATAAACTTGGAAAGGTTGGAGGGCTCACATTTGACAATTTCACATCTTATTACAATGCCTTAACACAACCAACATAAGGATGCACATTTAAATGAGTGGAATAGAATTGAGGATCTAAAAATAAACCTCTACATTTATGGCCAATTGATTTCTGACAAGGATGTCAGGATAACTTAATAGGAAAAGAATAGTTTATTTGGTTTGATTTTTTTTCCCCTGTAAATAGTGCTTAGATAACTGCATAGCAACTGGTCAAAGCCTAAAATTGTACCCCTTTATCACATCATGCCTGCACACACACATGACAAGCTTGAACGTAAGCACTAGAACTATACAATTCTTGAAAACTGCCTAGAAACAAATCCATGGGACTTAAGGTAGGCAATGGATATGACCTCAAAACCAAGACTGGTAATAAAAA
Organism: Mus minutoides; assembly: GCA_902729485.2. NCBI lineage: Eukaryota > Metazoa > Chordata > Mammalia > Rodentia > Muridae > Mus > Mus minutoides. The sequence goes on from LR749690.1 coordinate 999,361, forward strand.
TATATCAATTGGACCTCAGTACAATTTAAAAACTTATTGTGAATGATGTATCAAGCAAGAGAAAGGATCAGAAACTGTGCACGGGTCATGCAGTTGTCAGACATTTTTCTCTTCCCTGTGGTAGAGGACCTGACACAGGCTTACTCCCACTCACTGTTTAGTTGGTCTACTCCATCATAATGGCCAACATGATAGCTAGCTTGGCTTGATCCCTCACAGGAAGAAGTTACCATGGCTGCTCACATCTCAGTGGCAGGCAGGAAGCAAAAGGCTCAGATCGACTGTAACTTTCAAAGGCCAGCCTCGGTGACCCACCTACTACAAAGGTTCCATGTCCCACTGAAACAGCACCATGAGCAGAGAATAAGGTGTTCAAACACAGGAGCCTGTATGAGAGAGAGTTCACATTCAAACCATAGCAATGAATCTGATTATTCAAAAACAAAAGGATGAATCATTAAAATAAACTAAAGATCTGATTAGATTTTTTTCAATGGAAATAAATAAGAACAGCTAATAAACACATGAAAAATTCCTCTAACAGCTAAACATTTAAAAAAAAAAGTGAATAATACCCAGGGAGAGATACCACTTCCCACTTGTTGGAAAATCTCCATTCAAAAGACAAACGATAAATATTTTGCCAACGATATGGAGAAATTATTCTAGAACCTGCATTCTTCCTTTGGGAATGCACAATGATCCAGTCATTTTTAGATTCACTTCAGCTGGTCTTCAATATGCTAAGCATAGCTGCTACATCCAACAGTTCTACTTCTAGCCGCCTGTGGGAAATCGAGCAGAAGCCCCTCAAAGATGGCTACCACACAGCCAATGGAGACTGTGGTCAGGTTGAATAGCAAGATGAATTTTGCTCCTGTGGTCACGTTCAGGATGTTGAGGTGGAGAGATGAGCCTGGATTATCTGCCTGGGTCACAGGTCCTATAAAAGAAAAGAGAGAGAGAGAGAGAGAGAGAGAGAGAGAGAGAGAGAGAGAGAGAGAGAAAGGAGATTCAAGAGGAGTTCATGCGGCAGAGGAAGGAAGAGAAGAGAACAGTGGCAGAAATTAAAATAAGAAACAAACAGAAACGGGTCCTTTCCTCTATAAATTGGGCATCATTGCCCTCTGCTCTAGATAAACAACAGCAGCCTTGCTTTAAGTAACTGATTATGTTATGGCATGCTGTTTCAGCAGTCAGAAGCCAATACAGTAATCAAGATAAATGAAAACATGTGTTCTCACAATCACACATGCTTGTCCTTGTAGTTTCATTCACAATAAAAAAAAAAGCACAACATAAATGCCCATCAACAGATAACAGAGAGATAAACAACATACAAGACAGTCAAATAAATGTTATCTTCAATAAGAAGAGAAAAGCATTGGTACATGACCTGCTATGTTGTAGATAGTCTTGGAAGACAACAGCATTAAATGAAAGAAATCAGTTATGAACATGAAGTATACGAGTGTACAATGAGAAGGTCTTACAGGGTGTTGCAGCTATCCTTGAGTCACCCATGAGGATGTAGCCTTAGGAAAGGGAGAGCAAGTGATGCTAGAATGTGAACCTGTCCTCGCCCAATGTTCAGACACTGGAAACAGTCCCTGATGGAGCGAAGAGGTGGTCCCAAATGAAAGGTGATTCAGCCATGAGGGCTCTAACCTTATGAGTAGATTAACGTCATCATTGCTGGGGTGGGTTAGTTCTCTTGAGACTGGATTTGATACAAGTGAACATATGTCACTAGAAAGAAGCATTCTCAAAGATAACGCACTTAAATACTTTTAAAAGTTGAATTGTAAATATATAATAGGGTTGACATTTCTGCAGTGAATATGTGTGAATGTATGTATATATGTGTGTACATATGTATGTATGTTCACTATCAATTTACAGTATAAAAAATAAGTCTCACAATAATTCAGAGCTCAGAAACTTGGTGCTTATTAGCATGTCACAAGCCGTAGGGAATCATGGACAGATATGTCTGATTCTAAGGTTTGTGATTTTCCCTAACAAAAGCAGCCAACTTATACAGTAAGTTTTCAATAAATATTGATGAACATATGGCAAATCATGGTGACAGAAGTGGTGAGTATCCACCAAGGATCCAAGTACTCTTGAGTTTCCTATCTTCTCTTCAGTTACAATTGAGACCATGTGATCTGGGTATCACGTGGTACAGGTCACGTGATTTGGCTACAGGATAGAGATAGGCTCTGACAGAATGAGATGTTAATACCATGGGACAAAAATCTCATTGTTTAAACCACTGTTCTTTTAAGATTTGTCTGTTGCCAATTATTGTGAATAATAAGCTATCTGAGCCAATAAATGTTCAGATTGTGATAATAAGCTATTCTGGGCTTCATGAAATATTGACTAGATGCTATGTTACTGCTATTCTTTGACAAGTCAGTCAAGGTCACTGCCTTTAGAGGAGATGCCCTCAATCCTTTATCCTTGAACAACTGAGAAGTATGATTTCTTTTTAATTTAAATATTTTTTTAACTTATTCACTTTACATCCCTCTTACTGCCCCCTTCCTGGTCACCCTACACACAATCCTTCCTCTATTCCCCATCCCCCTCCTTTTCTCCTCTGAGCAGTGGGGTCCTACCCTGGCAATTCAAGTGATTTCAAGACAAATACACATACATGTGCTCACACACACAGGCATGCACACACACACACACACATCCTTTAGTGCTCTCTTGATGCTTTTTTAGATGTCTACTTTAAACAAGTGTGGCACTTGAACTATCCGCTGTTCTTTAATTTTCATTTAATGGGGTTAGTTGGCACCATTTTTGACCCCAGATGTAAATTTCAACAGAGCACATTACCCTTCTAGTTATTTTTACATGATAAAATTTTCAGTCAGCTNCACACACACACATCCTTTAGTGCTCTCTTGATGCTTTTTTAGATGTCTACTTTAAACAAGTGTGGCACTTGAACTATCCGCTGTTCTTTAATTTTCATTTAATGGGGTTAGTTGGCACCATTTTTGACCCCAGATGTAAATTTCAACAGAGCACATTACCCTTCTAGTTATTTTTACATGATAAAATTTTCAGTCAGCTTAAAGCATAGAAAAGAGTCATAATCTAGAAGTGCTGCAGAACGCCATTGATCTAATGATCAATTGTGAATGTGATTGGAATTCTAGACTTCTCCCCTTTCCTTTTACTCAGCTCTGTGGCGAGTAAGAAATCACCTGTAGAAATGTAGGAATGGGGAGCTGTCTGCTCCCTTGCCTTTTTATCCTGTAGGGTAAGCATCTGGGAAGGAGCCAAAGAAAGGAATAAGATGCTCTTTATTAATCTTTGTGTGTCTCTGTCTCTCTGTGTGTCTCTCTGTCTCTCTGTCTCTCTCTCTCTCTCTCTCTCTCTGTGTGTGTGTCTCCATGTCTCCTTCTGTTTCTGTCTCTGTCTCTCCCTCCTTCCCTCTCTCTCTCTTTGTGTCTTCTTGTCTCCTCTGACTCTCTCTCTCTCTCTCTCTCTCTCTCCCATTCATGAGTATGTGTGTGTTCTTTAGAGAATCCTTTTCACACTTTCATTAACTATCAAACATATACCTATCTCCTTACTCCCTCAGGATCCTTCCTTACCCTTTAAGCCTAGCTCTTTACCTCTGTCCTTTTTTTTTTGTGGGCTGGACTTGACCTGGACTGAAGTCGACCCATCTTATTTTCCCATACCTGCCCCATACAGAGCACCTTAAGTCTCCTCAGACTCTGGAAGGATTCAGACCATTTTTGACCAGCAGCAGTCTTGTCTCTGTACAGAACTACTGGGCTAGCCAATCTCTCACCTTTCAGATTTTTCAGGTCATACTCTGTTGTGTGAATAGTCCTAAGAGATGAACAAGCACCAAGTCACCCCAGTTAGGATACTGACAATGGACCGAAGAAACAATTCCATCTGAGTGACAAACTCAATGGCTAACCATTGAGTTCAGCATGGTTACTGACAGGCCCTTGAGTGACTCAAAGTCAATAGCATTGCTGAAGCCTGTGCCCCTAGCATAGCTGTAGCCATTTTGTTCCATTCCCACCAGCTATTTCATATAATTGCTATAATATGCCTGCAGTCATTAATGCAAAAATAATTTTACTCAGAGCAGGGTCATGCTGACCACATACCCTGTTATGTTTTTAGTGCTATGAGGTTTGGTAATCTTATGAAATCCCACAACTATAAGCTTCATGTAGGACCCATCAAATTAAAGGTCAGTGTGAACTGTTATGTGTAAAATGGCATGAGTCAGGGTTGACCAGCAGGCAGCACTTCCAGCACAGGCATATGAGCTCATTATGGTTTTTGAGGGTTTAGCCTTTATGAGCTGGCAAGAGAAAAATTGTTGGGGTTGCAACCTCAGCCCCTGAATTCTGAGCTATGGCCCTGATCACTCAGTCCTGGGGGTACACTCAATAAAACATCCCTGTCTGACTGAGATCAGTATTTGCGTGGTTTGTGAACCAAGTCCTGGACCTCAAGAGGTATCACTGAAAAGCCCACCCTGTCATGAGTGACCACATCCCAGGAGCACAGCTTGTAGGCAGATCCACAGAAGAGACTCTCCTTCCCCACAAACTTGAGGGAGGGGGTAATTTCTGAATCTCTTAACTTCCTGAGCTTCCTGAATCTTGTAAGTTTTCTGAAACTTATGTGCCTCCCCCTTCCACTTAAGAAGGAATGTTTCAATTCTTAAAAAAATAAAAATGGTAGACACAAACATTGGTCCAGCTATTTCCCAAATTTTAGGGATAGCCTAAGAATTTCTCAAAACTACCCACATAAATTTAAGTTAAAGGATATATACATTGTTTTAGAGGGAGAAATTAACATTCTCCAGTAGCCTCTTTAAAAATCTCCCTAAGTTCCTCCTTCCCTCTCCCACTTCCTTCCTTCTTTATTCATTTCCTCCCTTCCTCCTCCCACCCCTCCCTCTCTCCCTTTCCTTTCTCTTATTTTTCTCTTCTTTCTCTCTTCTTCTTTTTTATGTTCTTTCTCTCTCTCATATGTGTGTATGCATATATATATGTGTGTGTGTGTATATATATTAATAAGCAGCAAAAGTATCCCCAAATTTTAGAGATAACTTAAGAATGCCTCAAAACTACCTACATGAATTTAAGGTAAAGGAGAAATACATTATTTCTGAGTGAGAAATTAACACTCTTCAGTAGCCTTTTCCAAAAATCTCCCTAAGTTCCTGCTTGCTTCCTTTCCTTTCTTTATTCTCCTCCTCCATTCCTTCCTTTACCCCTCCCTTCCTCTCTCTTTCTCTGTCCTTTCCCCTTCTCCCTTTCTTCCTTTTGTTCTTCCTTTCTTTGTGCAGAGGGCATCTTGCAAAAGTTGACTCTCTTCTCCCAATATGAAAGTCCTGGAAATGGAACTTAGGTCATGAAGCTTGGCAGCAGGCGCCTTTACGTGTTGAGCAATCTCACTAGCTCCCTAAGCTTCTGGTAACTTTAAACTAATGAAGGAATAAACAAGCGACAACAGTAATCATTTGTACAATGTGGGAGACACAAGAGTCACAGAGTTTGTAAAAAAATTTTATCTGTATGAGTGTTTTCTCTGCATATATGTCTGAATTATGAAGTTCAAAAGAAGGCATCAGATTCCCCTGGGACTAGAGTTGTGAACCACCATGTTGGTGTTGGGAACTGAACAGGATCTTCTCATTCTTCTACAAGAGCAATAAGTGTCCTTAACTGCTGAGTCATCTTTTAGTCCTAGGTCATGTACATTTATAGCATCTCCTTTTTACTCCACTCTCTTTGGAATCTCTTATCAGAGTGTTACAAATAATATTCTAATATTCAGTTAAACATACAGGTTAACATTGAACACATCTGGAAAGTTCAGTGTTTGGGAGAGGAAAAATAATTGGTTGTTTTTACGAAAGTGCTGTTTGGTTTTAAAAGTCAGTGAGTTTTGCTATAATAATTGCTTAATAAAACTTGCCCTAGAAAAAAAAAATGTTACAATTCAATTTGTTATTCCTCTTGGGAATGTTTATATTTTTTTAAATTTATTGCCCAAATAATGAGATATAAATATTTTAAAACTGATTTTCCTACAAAAGCATTTCAAAAAAATCAAAGGTACAAAAGAGATTACGTTGAACAACTCCCTCAAGACCATGACTCACTACAATTTTTATGCAATTANCCTAGTTGGCCATCAGTGGGAAGAGAGGCCCCTTGGTTATGCAGACTTTATATGCCCCAATACAGGGGAACGCCGGGGCCAGGGGGTGGGAGCAGGTGGGTAGGGTAGCAGGGCCGGGAGGGGGGAGGATATAGGGAACTTTCTGGATAACACTTGAAATGTAAATGAAGAAAATATCTAATAAAAGTTGAAAAAAAAATCTCCCTAAGTTCCTCCTTCCCTCTCCCACTTCCTTCCTTCTTTATTCATTTCCTCCCTTCCTCCTCCCATCCCTCCCTCTCTCCCTTTCCTTTCTCTTATTTTTCTCTTCTTTCTCTCTTTTTCTTTTTTCTGTTCTTTCTCTCTCTCATATGTGTGTGTATGCATATATATATATGTGTGTGTGTATATATATTAATAAGCAGCAAAAGTATCCCCAAATTTTAGAGATAACTTAAGAATGCCTCAAAACTACCTACATGAATTTAAGGTAAAGGAGAAATACATTATTTCTGAGTGAGAAATTAACACTCTTCAGTAGCCTTTTCCAAAAATCTCCCTAAGTTCCTGCTTGCTTCCTTTCCTTTCTTTATTCTCCTCCTCCATTCCTTCCTTTACCCCTCCCTTCCTCTCTCTTTCTCTGTCCTTTCCCCTTCTCCCTTTCTTCCTTTTGTTCTTCCTTTCTTTGTGCAAAGGGCATCTTGCAAAAGTTGACTCTCTTCTCCCAATATGAAGGTCCTGGAAATGGAACTTAGGTCATGAAGCTTGGCAGCAGGCACCTTTACATGTTGAGCCATCTCACTAGCTCCCTATGCTTCTGGTAACTTTAAACTAATGAAGGAATAAACAAGCAACAACACTAATCATTTGTACAATGTAGGAGACACAAGAGTCACAGAGTTTGTAAAAAATTTTATCTGTATGAGTGTTTTCTCTGCATATATGTCTGAATTATGAAGTTCAAAAGAAGGCATCAGATTCCCCCGGGACTGGAGTTAGGAAGAGTTGTGAGCCACCATGTTGGTGTTGGGAACTGAACAGGATCTTCTCATTCTTCTACAAGAGCAATAAGTGTCCTTAACTGCTGAGTCATCTTTTAGTCCTAGGTCATATACATTTATAGCATCTCCTTTTTACTCCACTTCCTTTGGAATCTCTTATCAGAGTGTTACAAATAATATTCTAATATTCAGTTAAACATACAGGTTAACATTGGACACAACTGGAAAGTTCAGTGTTTGAAAGAGGAAAAATAATTGGTTGTTTTTACGAAAGTGCTGTTTGGTTTTAAAAGTCAGTGAGTTTTGCTATAATAATTGCTTAATAAAACTTGCCCTAGAAAAAAAATGTTACAATTCAATTTGTTATTCCTCTTGGGAATGTTTATATTTTTTTAAATTTATTGCCCAAATAATGAGATATAAATATTTTAAAACTGATTTTCCTACAAAAGCATTTCAAAAAAATCAAAGGTACAAAAGAGATTACGTTGAACAACTCCCTCAAGACCATGACTCACTACAATTTTTATGCAATTANAAAAAAAATGTTACAATTCAATTTGTTATTCCTCTTGGGAATGTTTATATTTTTTTAAATTTATTGCCCAAATAATGAGATATAAATATTTTAAAACTGATTTTCCTACAAAAGCATTTCAAAAAAATCAAAGGTACAAAAGAGATTACGTTGAACAACTCCCTCAAGACCATGACTCACTACAATTTTTATGCAATTACAATGAGGAAGCAGCTGGCCATAGGCATTGAAATCTTTAACATTATCTTAAAAGTATGTCATAATTCATGTAAAGACTCTCAGGTCTTCCATCTGGGCAAAATTTCTCATGTCGCTATTAAAATCCCTGGACCAATATGTCAAAATTGCCATATTTTTAATAAGCAGTACCATTTTTACAGAGCAAAGGTATTTATTTTAATATTCCCTTACTATACATGCAATGGGGCACAACAGATGTTCACAGTGTTTTTCACAGCATTGTCTTACACCATCTTTGCCTTATGCCCCTCAGGTTGATCCCCTGGGGTAACCCATCAAGAAAAATCTAGGTGTCTAGTCTGACTGTTCCATGGCTTGTCCTATCAAGGATCTGCTCAGCCTAAATGCACATGGTGCATTTTAACTTACTAAGGATAAATTCTTGCTCCCACTTCAATTTTTCTAACTTTGGAAAGGGGAAAATAATCCATCCTTTTTTACATAAGGGAGAGAAGAAATGAGTAGACTTAAGCACACATTTTAATAACACTTTAGAATAAGAACAAAATGGCATCCTTTCAACTGGAATCCTAAGAACTAATTTACTGAATATGGTGAGCCAAAGTGATGTCATGGACCATTACAGAAGCACGAGAAAGCAGAAAACTCCACTTCAGCTGCCCTCTTCAAAACTATATAAAAAAAAAAAAAACCCTCACCGCTTTTTTGGTACATACACCCCCACTCCAGTTATGACACCATCTTGGTTTGGTGCTAAATGTCTTCTCAAACCACATGGCTGTGGGTGAAGACACCAGCTCTGCCTCTCTCCAGCTTCTCCCCGCCCCCCATAGCTTTTTTGGGGATGACAACAGCAGACAGGGGTTGGTGAGGGTGTTAAAATTGAACCAACTCCCAAATTCAGCCAGCTTAGAAAATGTTTGTCAGACTTCCAGCTGGAGTGGAGCTTCAGTAACACAGCCTGAGAGGGGGAAGGAGACTCCAAGAGCAGAGTCGGCAAGGATGTAGTTTATCCTTGTTGAGATGGATACTTGCAGGTTCCACGGGAGGTGAGGAAGCCAAGTTCTAGAAGCAAACTAGCAGAGTAGGACTATGTAGTGGGGGAGCTTCCCTAATTATAAGTGAACATTTGCATATTGGGTAAACCCTTCACAAAGCTCTGTCTCCATTAGGAATCAGTGAATGTTTTCTTCAATGAGTGTTAGAATAATCTGGACTTTTCGGTGACTGGGGTGGTACTCTAAAGCAAGATTACAGAAGTAAGGTCAAGCATGGTTCAGCAGTCAAAAAGTGGAAATGGGTGGATTGGGACTATAAGGTCATTCTTCATTGTATAATAAGTTCAAGGCCAATTTGGGATGTGTGAGATTCCAGAAGGAGTCTTTGAGATGAGGTTTTCAAAATTTCATTAGGAGTCTTGTAATCACTAGGGTTTAGGAGCACAGGCAGACACAGGGAAATAGAAGGAAAGAAAGAGAGGAAAAGGGAAAAAGGAAGGGAAGGATGAATTAAAGAAAAAAAGGAGGGGACAATCCAACAGAGGTCAATTTGGCTTGATCCTGTAGGTGGAGCTATCAAGATACTATGATCACATCTCAGATTTTAATAGGTGAGAAAGCTAAAGTTCTGATATTATAGTATCAGGTACCATCAAGGACTGCCCCAGGACATAGTTTGGAGGGGTGTGCTCCAGGCCCTTGAACTTTTCCAAACATGCAGAGAAAGTATGGATGAAGGTATCCGTGAGAGCCTATGGGTATTGCCAGAGAAGGAAAGGATTCAACGTGTTACAGGTTTGGCAGCCACAGCATCTACTCTAGGAGAACCACAAGATAGAACAGGTTCAGAGGATGCTTCAGACAGGAAATGAACTTTGTCCACAAAACACTAGAATTTGTGTTTATCCTTCTACCAAGTTTCTGAGCTGCTATGAACATTGTTGAGCATGTGTCCTTGTGTTAAGTTACAGGAGCATCACTGGGTATATGGCCAAGAGTGGTATAGCTGGGTCTTGAGGCAGACTGATTCCCAACTTTCTAAGAAACTATCATATTAATTTCCATAATGGTTATAAAATTTCCATCCCCACCAGCAAGGGGAGTATGCCCATTGCTCTACATCCTTGCTAGCATGAGTAATTACTTGTGTTATTGAACTTAGCCATGCTGACAGGTATAAGATGGAATGTTCAAGTAAATTAAGGGACACTCTAGCAACCTTTGAAAGACTCATGAACACAGAGGTAATTCCTCTCACTTGTGCTTACAGAACCTTGAATTGCCCTAATGGCTTCTGGTTGTCAATACGCCCTGTCTTTAATATAATGCTGTTTCTGTTTTGTTGCTGTCTTTGTTTTGTTTGATTGTTTGTTTGTTTGTTTGTTTTTAATTGCAGGGGATGGATACAGAACTGATTTCATAAAACACAAGGCAAAGATACACTCACCAAAAAAATTCAGGCTGTGACACTCATAGGTCTTAGTTAGAATTTCAATTGCTATAATAAAACACCATGACCAAGAAGCAAGTTGGGGAGGGAAGGTTTTATTTGACTTATACTTCCACTTTGCTGTTCATTACCAAAGGAAGTCAGGATAGGAACTCAAACAGGGCTGGAACCTGAAGTCTGGAGCTGATGCAGAGGCCATGGAGGGTGTTGCTTATTAGCCTGCTTCACTGACTTGCTCAGCCTGCCTTCTTACAGAACCCAGGACCACCAAACCAGAGATGGCACCACCCACCATAGGCTGATCCCTCACTCATTGACCGCTGACTGAGAAAACGCTACAGCTAGATCTCATGGAGGCATCTCTTCAACTGAAGCTCCTCTTTTTCTGGTGACTCTACATTGTGCCAAGTTCAAATACAAACCAGCCAGTTCAATATCTAAACATAATGAAGCACAGGAAAACAAACAAACAAACAAAAAAACACCAACACCTGCACTCACACATCTATCAAAATTAGCTTAAGGAATCAATGGATAGAAACAACATTTTTAGCTTTATTAATTTTTTTCATGGTACTCAGGATTTATTTTCTTAGTTTGGAGGTACCAAAATAAAAGGTGTTTTTTTTTTTATTCTAACCACAGAAATATAGTTAGAAAAGAAACAACAAGTTATTAAATGTCTACTCTAGAGAAATACAAAATAAATAAGACATGGATCTCGGCCTTGGATTCTTATACACTAAGGAAATTAAACACACACTCATGAAATAATTTGAGAGGATGAAAATGTGCAAGTGAAAAATAATTCTGGCAGTAATCCATAGAGGTAAACAAGTCCCCAGCAAAGCAAACAACCCCCCTGGGAATGACAGAGCCCTCGTCTGATGCTGGAAACCCAATCAGAGGCTAGCCCCATGTCTCTAAGTGCCAGTCCCAAATTTAAGTAAGTTGACAGGTAGAACTGGAACATTTTTTTCCATTTTAATATCTGAATTTAGTTCTTTCCTCTGGTTATCTGCAAATTACTTTCAGTAAAGTTTATCTTTATGGGAACAGGGACAAAGATGGAGGGGTGAGAGATGACAGAGTCACATAATGAATCTCAGGAAATCTGACTTAGAAGACCAGCATCAGGGTACAGATCTGAGTTTATGGCCCAGCCCATAAATTTATGTACAGTGTTTGAGCCAATCCTAAGCCTCTAAATCCTTGGCCAATCATACCTCACCACACTGTGCTCCAAAGAAAGCTATGCCTAATAAGGTAACTCAGAAGGGGGATGGGTATCATCACTTGTGAGAATTTCCGTGAAAATGAGGGAAGTGGCCATTCCCTGGCCTCCTTTTAGATCTAATACCATGTACTGCAGATAAGAACTCTTTGAGGAGTAGCAGGAGCCTTATTGTCTTGCTCTCCATCCCACTTTTTTCCTCCACAAGGTTGACTTCCACATCTCCCACATAGCTTAGATGCTGGAGAGTTAATTTAAATGATTTCTCTTCCCAGGTTTATACAGGAACTGTGTGATTGTTACTTTGACTTTCATGTTAACCAGTTTTCCATTATTGAAACAAAATGCCAAGAACAACTGGGGGTTTCTTATCATCTTTATACATTTTTAGATTTTGTGTCTGTATGTGTGTTTGTGTGCGTGAGAATGGGCGACGGCATATGTATGGATGTCAGAGGATAACGAGTGAGAGTCGTTTTTCTCCTACCATGTGGGTCCCAGGAACTCAGTTCATAAGGATCATAGGCCCAGATAAGCTCTTAAGCAGACAAAGATTTACTTGGCTCACAGTTTTTAGGGTCCCAGTTGCTAATCAGTCAACCCTGCTGCACTGGGGAGCCACCAAAAATGGATGAAATAAGCATGTGGTGAGACGAAACTACTCACTTCATGATCAGAATGCAAAACAAACACACAAACAAATAAATAATAATAATAATAATAATAATAATAATAATAATAATAAACGAGTGAGGAAAAAACTGTTCCCGAGTCCTCATCAGGGACACTGCCCCAACAACCCAACTTCTCTCCACTAGGCTCTGCTTCCTTAAGGTTCCACCCTCTCCTAATATTGTCCTCTGAATGAAACTTTTAACATATGTGAAGAGCTCTTAAGAAATGCTCAATATCCAAACTAGAGCAACGTGGATTTGCACAACTTCTTATCCTAGAGATGTAATGGAAAATCAAGTAAAGGCTGGAGGTATGAGAAGAGTAGAAGGAATAGACTTTAGAATGGGGGGGATGTATATGGCAAGATCAGCAACTGGACACACACAATCCCTATTCAAGTCCTGTAAATACCTCAGAGTATACACAGATAGGGGCAAACTTAAGACAGGTGGGAAATTTGTTCTCTTCTTTTTAAACCTCTCTTATAACCAAAAAGAAGAGTTACTGCTTTCTTCGCTGGGGACTGGTGCAAATGTGACTACTCTGAGTGATTAAGTGTTGTACTGACATGTCGACCATGAACAGCTGTAGCGCCCTAGTGAGTCACTTACTTCAGACACCCAAGCAATGCCATCAACCAAGCCCTCTTTGTGGGTCACTCAGACTTTCCATCCATAATTTGGAAAAGCAGGATGCTCGTCTACAGTCTCCTCCTCATTAAAATGTCTTTGCTAACATACTGGGTGGGTGATAGACTCTGCATCTACTGGATCCATGCTCATCCTCACACTGCCTCTCATTCAATGGTCATTTCACATGTAATGTTTATTTGATCTACACTCTGCATTTGAGCATCACCCTTTCCAGCGTTATAGCTGGCCCATGTGCTCCCTCTTATTCTAGCGAGCATGGGCTCTACTATGGTATGAATCAGGGAACAAAGGTGTCTTTTCTGTGTGCATCAGACTTTGCCTATTGGGCATACCTCAGGCCATGGCCCCTGGCAGAATTACCAAATGATACATGGACAAGTTGCTGATGAATATAAAACGATCCTTCAGAAAGGGATCTGGCTTTGGGTCTGACATTACATTCCAAAGGTTTCAGAGAAACTCACGTTCAGATTTCTCAGATTTACAGCTGGTGACCATTTTCTCTCCACCCTCGCAGAAGAAAAGTGTTCTTAAGAAGATCAAATGCATACGGTGATTGAAATAACATGTTTCAAACATGAGGAAGCACTCATGTTTAAAAAATAGAAATGATTAGCAAGTTTAAACACAAAGATTTAGAAACCCCAGAGACTCACAGCACACGTTATTTATTCAGTTACAGAGGACTGTAAAAGAGTTCGTGCCTATCTAATTAATCTAACCTTGGTCCATCCCTCCAAAGATGTTACTTAATTCTGAAATTTTTCTGGGGAGAATATTCCATGGTTACTTACTAGTAATTCCAAAAACTTCATACTGGTCCTGAACAATGCAAACACTGATCCCCATAGTTATTCTATCAGCCAGCCTTCTGAAGGGCTTCTACTATAAGGCTAATTCAGGAATACAGTCATTTACACGTTTTTCCTTTGAATATAATCTTAATGTCATGTACCGTGGCTTCAACCTCTTATTTTTCTTAATGCAGTTGGAGTCTGTGGTGGTTTACATGAACAATATCTTCTCAGGACATGGGTGGGCATTTGAACACTTGCTCTCCAATTTGTGAAACACTTTGGGAAGGTTTAGGAGGGAGAGATTTGCTGGAGGGAGTAGGCCACTGGGGGGCAGGGAGGTTCAGCGATCCAACAGCCTCACCCTACTTGTCACTTTGCTCTCTTTGTTCTGTGTCTGCAGTTCAAGATGTGATGTCCCAGATTCCTGGTGTCATGCCTGTTCTTTTCTTATCACACCACTGTAACAGGATAGACTCTTAACCCTCTGGATCCTGAAACCAAGAATATAGTATAGGAGCTGGTTCTAGAGAGTGGTTGGTTACTGTAAAGGTTCTGATCATGTTGCTTTTTGGTGGAATGTGGAAGACCTGAGATCTTTGGACTGGAAAAACAATTGACAGAGCTCAGTGGGGTCACTAACTTTGGATCCTGGAAGACAGTAGTGCTGAAAGGAAAGTGGACTGCAGAGCCGCAGCTCATTAGAGTTCAGGGGAAAGCAAAGACTTGAAAAAACAAATGGGTTAGAGATCATTACAAAGAATATGGCTGCCTTCTGTCTTTGTCCTAAGAACTTGTCTGAAGCTAAGTGAGATTTTGATTTAACTTTTTTGATGAAATTTCTTTAAAATTTTTAAATAAATTACATTTATTCATTTTATTTTATAATTGTTTTGATTGCATGTATGTATGTACTATATGTATGTTCCCATGGAGGTCAGAAGGCAGCAGTGGATACCATGGAACTAGAGTTACAGGTGGTTGTGAGCCATCATACGGGTGCTGATAATCCAACTCGGCTCCTCTGCATGAACAGTTAGTGATCTTAACCACGAAACCACCTCTCTAGGCCATAGAGAGGGAAATTACAAGACTGTATAATATTGTATATGTAGAGTGATTATGCAGGTCTACAATGAAAAAAGTGGGACATAAGGAAATAGAAACTGTATAGCTTGGAGAGCAAGGGGGGCTCTAGGTAGCTTAATGTATCCTCCAAAGACTCATGCTGAAGGAGAGGTTGTAATTGTTATGAGATTAACACCATTAAGGAGAGGACTTCTAGTCTCTGAAGTAGGAAAGATACTTAGAGGCCAAGACTACACCCAGATACACCTCCAGCTTGTTAAAGAAACCCTAAGGGAGTTTCAGCTCCTAGAATGCAACTACAAACCAAACCTATAATAAATGTGGTACCTGGGGTCCATCTCAAGGAGGCAACCAAAATTGGCAGTGAAGGATACAAGATTGAAGGGATAATGGATTGTTTCTCTGGAGCTTCAGAGAGCTGCTGGAACTAGGAAGCATGAGTCAGGGGAGACACCACATGAGGGTCCTGAGAGGTCAGGAGACCCTGAAAGGACATGGCGTGGACCTGGAATAGTGAAGCCTGGGTTGCAGTGGAGACCCCTCCCCCACCAGATGTTGGAGGCACCAGAGCTGTAAGACATATGTCAAGCAGAGCTACATATAGAGTGGAACCCACCCAAGAGCGAGCTGTATGTTGCATGCTGCAAATCTGGAAGGAAAGATCCCTCTAAGCACTTTAATTCTGTACACAAGGCTACTGAATTTGGAGTTTGCCTTCCTTGGTTTCCATCTTAATTTGGTCCAGTATTTCCCCACTATGCTTTCCTTCCTCCCTTTTGGAATGGGAATATATAGTCTATACCATTATGTGTTGGAAATACTTTACAGGGGTCGGGGGGTCAGTTAAGGAATTGCCTTGATTTTCAGAAGTTATTTGGGAAATTTTGACTTTTAAACAGTGTTGAGACTGTTTAAGACTCATATAGGGACTTCTGAAGTTGGATTAAATGCATTTTGCAACTTGATTTGGCAACAAGCTCATACAAGCCAGGAAGTAGAACACAATGGTTTGAATGAGAAATATCCAAGTGTTTGGGTATTTTAAACACTTGGTTCCCGGTTAGTGGCACTGTTTGAGGAAGCTTAGAAAGCATGGCCTTTCTGGAGAAAGGCCACTAGCACAGGATTTAAGAGCTCACAGCCTTGGCCAATGTTAGTCCTCTTCTTCATGTTTGAGGTTAAAGATGTGCTCCCTTGGCTTCCTGGCGCCTGCTGCTCTGCTTACCACCTTACTGCTATGCTTCCCAGACATAATGGACACTTATCTCTCTGGAAACGTAAGCCAAATCAAACCCTTCCTTTCACAGATTGCTTTTGGTCATGTTTTATTACAGCAACAAAAGTGCAACTAATACAAAGGCCCATTTGGTCATCCAAGTAATTTTTATTCCCCAAGCTATAACATTCAGTATTTAGTTCTTTCGTCTTTTAGTTTAGCTGTTCAGATCATTGTCTCTTTGTCGGGGATTCCTCTCCCTGCCCCAAGTTCATCTTCTTCTTCAATCCCTGAACTCAGGACAATATTTATGCCAACAGTCCCTAGTAACTCGAGGACACAGAATATTTTGGTAACTTCTGGATAATTTGGAAATAATGAGGGTCTTGGGTTGTTAAATTCCTCCCTCCTATTAGTTCTTCCTTGAGCATTTGATTTTTTTTTAACATTGCAATAACATCTACTGATTCATACTTAGCCATTTAGTGTGCAGACATGAAATCACTTCTTCTGTCTCCATGTAAGAAATGAGGGCTTCTTTGAAATGACTGGCAAGAAGGGCATTGCTCCAGGATCTGCTGCCAACTTCCAGTGACTCCTTTTATTCTCTGCTGATAAAACTAACTCTCAAGAAAAATTCAAATGCCGTTCACAAATTCACAACACTGAAGGTTGTCACACTGGGAGTTTGTAGAGAATCCATGGTTCTCTACAATGCAGATGTTTGGAGGATGAAAGCAGACAGGTTTTTTTCTGGAGATTTACTTCAATTGTGTCTTATGACACAATCATATAGCTCATCAAGCCACACCTTGAAAAGCTTCCCATGTTCTTCCCTCTCTTGAAATCTTACATGCCCTGGGAGAAAAAGTTTCTAAAGAATAGAGGTGATATGAAACCAAGCCACGTTATCCACCTGAAGTTCAGGCTACCTCCCAAACAATCTGCCTGCCAGACAAAGACCCATAAAAATAAAAAAATTTAAAAAAAGATTAGCACCAAAATAAGCTATATCTTGTCCTGATTAGTAGAACTACCCAGTTGGTCCATGTGTTCACAAGAAATGAAGAAGCCAATGATGGTTTAATCTGCCATGTTTTTGGTGTGGTTTGTTATACAGCAATAGCTACCTGATATACTCTCAAAGGCATTAGGCAATGAGAGATTTTCTTCCTCATGTTTCATTTTTGGCACTGTTTAAGAACATAACTTCTCTTTTCTGATGAGCAGTTTGATGCTCTATAATTGCAGATAAAATCTACACCAGTATGAATTCCACTTGTATCCATGCCCTGGATCACAGACAAAAGTACTCAGTCACTAACAATAGATGGCACTTGGGCATCCTCCTTTACAGCCTCTACACGTATGGCGTCCTTCCCATATTCCATACTATGAAAGTATCACCTTTATATGCCCAGTCATCCTCCTCAGCCCACAGCTTCTTCTCCCTTCTTCTTGGGAAGCTAAACTCTTCAGGTCTAATTCTTCATCAACACTCACTGGCATCCTTCCCTTCCTCTTGATCGGACCCAGGTAGATTCTGGCCACCTATAATTAGTACCTAGATGGTAAGTTCTCATTAAAATGGCTCAATGACTCTGGGGAATAGTATCTTAGTTAGGTTTCCATTGCTGTGAAAAGAAACCATGACCAAGACAACTCTCATAAAGGACAATATTTAGTTGGGGCTGACTTACAGGTTCAGAGGTTCAGTTCATTGTCATCAAGGTGGGAGCATGGCAGCATCCAGCAGACATAGTGCTGGAGGAGCTGAGAGTTCTACATCTTGTTCTGAAGGCAAACAGAAGACTGGCCTTCAGGAAGCTAGAAGGAAGGTCTCTATCCCCCACAGTGACACACTTCCTCCAACAAGGCCACAGCTTCCTAATAGTGTCACTCCATGGGCTGATCATATTCAAACCACCTCAGATGGCCAAGATAGCACCTATTCTCATAAACAGTAGAGTCATTAATGAAAAACTCCAACAATACCAGTTGCATGACCAGTTGCATTCACCAAAATCAATGATATTCCAATAAAATTATCTTTTGTTGCCATTTTAATAGTGGTCACATGATGGAAGAAAGGTCTCAGTATATGCAGGATTCAATTTTACTGCAAAGAAGTTGAGCACATTTGAGCTTGGCAGGAGTAATATACAGAATTCAATGCATGGAAATCCATAAGAAGTTACTATAAGGGTCCTAACCAGTAGAAAAGGGAGATGACTCGGTTGCTAGAGTGTTCGCTATTACGAGCATGAAGATCTGAGTTCAGATCTTCAGAATCCATGTCAGAAAGCATGTGTGGTGGTATCAGCTATAATCCCTGACCTTTAGCATGAACATAGAAACTTGCACATGCTGGATCTTGTTTTCTTGTTGAATTAGTTAGCTCCAGGTTCACTGGAAGACTCTATCTTAACAAAATAAGGTAATGAGTGACTAAGAAAGAAAACTCCTATTGACTTTCAACCTCCATACACATGTGCATCCATACCTGCATATCATATTCTCACACACTTACGTACACACATATGCCACACACACACACACACACACACACACACACACACACACACACAAGAACGCCAACCTTCTTTCAGTCAATAATTCTATACAACTCCCCACTGTCACATTTAATGTAAGAGGCCCAAAGTCCACATGATTCAAAGCATCTGGTTCACAACGATTATCTATTCTGTTCTTGCCATAGTCTCATGAACATCTGGCAGTGGTAAGAGTGGGATTTTAAAAGGCAGAATGCATTGTGTGGATGGATGGAGCACTCTGACTACATCCGGATATTTGATGCTCTCCACTCCCAAGAGGATCTGTAACTAGAAAGAGGTTATTTTGGAGTTGGAGGTTCAGTTTAAATCACTTGAAGTTTTTCTCTACATTTCACCTGAAGACTGTGATGACAAGGCTTCCGCCTTAGAACCAGACCACAGCCCTTTCTAGGAAACAAGCACTGACTATATTCAATTGTCTCTATGGGATGCACATGGAATTGTTACACTAAACACTTGAGTTAGCTCTGTTCTCATGAAGCAAGAACTGGAGTGTGAATATATATATATGGATATTTTCTTTATTTACATTTCAAATGTTTTCCCTTTCCTGGTTTCCCCTCTCCCCTTCCTGGAAACCCCCTATCCCATTCTCCATCCCCCTGCTTCTACGAGGGTGTTCCTTCACCTACCCACCCACTCCCAGCTCCTCATCCTCAAGTCCCCTACACTGGGCTAGTGATCGATCGAGCCTTCATAGGACCAAGGACCTCTTCTCCCATTGACGCCTGACAAGGCCATCCTCTGCTACATATGCAGCTGGAGCCATGTGTACTCCTTGGTTGGTGGCTTAGTCCTTGGGAACTCTGGGGGGTCTGGTTGGTTGGTATTGTTATTCTTCTTATGGAGTTGCTTATTATCCCAAAAGCTCCGAATACCCAAGATACACAGACCTAAGATTCACAGACTACATGAAGCTCAAGAAGAAGGAAGACCAAAGTGTGGGTGCTTCGTTCCTTCTTAGAAAGGGGAACAAAATACTCACAGGAGCAAATATGGAGACGTGTAGAGCAAAGACTGAAGGGAAGGCCATCCAGAGACTGTCCTACCTGGGGATTCATCCCATATATAGTCATCAGAACCTGACACTATTGTGGATGCCAAGAAGTGCATGCAGAAAGGAGCCTGATATAGCTGTCTCCTTAGAGGCCCTGCCAACATTGCTCGCAGCCAACCATTGGATTGAGCACAGGGTCCTCAATGGAGGAATTAGAGAAAGGACTGATGGAAGGTGAATCTTAAATAAGTGAATAAGGAAACTGGGGTGAATATGAAACAGCTAGTAGGGAGTCCCAAACCCCAGACCCTGAAGGAGCTGTTGCCTTTCAGGGTCCTCAGCTTAGGGGTGCTTCCTGCCTTCCACAGCCTCATTACTTCACAGTGCTGCACAGGTGACTTAAGTTCTTCTAGTCTTTCTCTCTTTTTTTCCAATAATCCTGATAACAATATTATAAGTACAATTATGATTACTTATGTTTTGTCATGAAGATTATAAAAACTAGAGTAAGCTGGTAGATGACCCAATGTTTCATAGGTAACGACAGTACCTATTTCTATTTATTGGCCCTTCTACTTTCTTTTAGCCTGACAATCCTTGCTAAGTGGCTACACTAATGCCCTTTAGCAGAGCAGGAAGCAGACTCAGAAAGCAAAGATCTAGTGATTTGCCCAAAGTCACCTAGCTAGGGAATGCCTGGGCTAGGGTTTGCAGTCCTGTCCAGCTGCCCAGACGTCTGTGCTTCCCCCAAGTTTTCTCACGTCAGCCTCCTTTGTCACCTTTGAGGACCTGAGAATCCAAGGACATAAAGTCAGAGCTTATTATCTTGACCTCTATGCAGCCACTGAGGCCTCCTCCCACCCCTCTGAGAGCTGGCAGCCTTATCAAACTGCTCTGCAGTTGGCTATTGCATTAGGAGGTTCTAACTTTTAGCAATGGTTTTAACTCCCCAGATCCTCTTCATTGGAAGAGAATGCTGACATCTGAATCTGACCCTGACCTTTGAGCTGCTGTGAGATGTTGGCCTTTCCATAACTTACTGGCATGGAGCACAGCTTCTTTCTGAGAACTGTATTGAATTTACCTACTTTCTGGTAGACAAAAGATTTGGCTGCCTCTCCCAATGTCAATAGCTTTATGGTTGAAAATTTAAATTCCTGGTCTTTTCTTAGATGGGCCTGGTTCTTGGCTTCTTATTGGTGGAAAACCTTAAAATAGGAAATAAAAAATAGTAGTTGATCCCAGTAGTTTATGTTATTATCAGAAGAATAGCTTTGATAGCTATTCTCCTCACTCAATGTGTCTAAAGATACATATAATATTAAATATACAACCATAACTTTTTTGAGAGTGTGTTTATCTTTCAAAAGTTAATTTTATTTCTAGTGCCTGGAGAAATGGCTCAGCAGTTAAGAGTTTATAGTGCTCTTCCAGAGGGTCTGAGTTGGGTTTCTAGCACCTTATCTTTTTAAAATTATTATTATTGGATATTTTCCTTATTTACATTTCAAATATTAGCCCCTTTCCTGGTTTCCCCTCCGAAAAATACCCTCCCCCTATCTACTCCCCCCTCCCCCTGCTCACCAACCCACCTACTCTTCTTCCTGGCCCTGGCATTCCCTCACACTGGGGCATAAAGCCTTCATAGGACAAAGGGCCTCTCCTCCCATTGATGTCCGACTAGGCCATCCTCTTCTGAGTATGCAGCTGGAGACATGAGTCCCACCATGTGTGCTCTTTGGTTGGTGGTTTAGTCCAAGGGAGCTCTGGGGGTGCTGGCTAGTTCATAGTTCCTCCTATGGGGCTGCAAACCCCTTCAGCTTTTTGGGTCCATTCTCTAGCTCCTTCACTGGGGATCCTATGCTCAGTCCAATGGATGGCTATAAGCATCCAGCTCTGTATTTGTGAGGCACTGGAAGAGCCTCTCAGGAGACAGCTACATCAGGCTCCTGTCAGCAAGCACTTCTTAGCATCCACAACAGTGTCTAGGTTTGGTGGTTATGAATGGGATGGATCCCCAGGTGAGTCAGTCCCTAGATGGTCATTTCTTCAGTCTCTACTCCATACATTGTCTCTGTAACTCCTTCCACGGGTGTTTTGTCCCCCCACCTCCTAAGATGGATAGAAGTATTCACACTATGGTCTCCCTTCTCCCTGAGTTTCATGTAGTTTGTGAGTTATATCTTGGGTATTCCACTCTTCTGGGCTTCTGGGTTTCTGGGCTAATATCCACTTATCAGAGTGTATATCATGTGTGTTCTTTTGTAATTGGGTTACCTCACTCAGGATAATATCCTCCAGAACCATTCATTTGCCTATGAATTTCATAAATTCGTTGTTTTTAATAGCTGAGTAGTGCTTCATTGTATAAATGGACCACATTTTCTGTATCCATTTCTCTGCTGAGGGATATCTGGGTTCTTTTCAGTGCCTGGCTATTATAAATAAGGCTTCTATGAACATAGTGGAGCATGTGTTCTTATTACAAGTTGGAGCATCTTCTGGATATATGACCAGAAGTGGTATTGCTGGGTCCTCAGGTAGTAAAATATCCAATTTTCTGAGGAACCGCCAAACTGATTTCCAGAGTGGTTGTACAAGATCGAGATCCCACCAGCAATGGAGGAGTTTTCCTCTTTCTCCACATCCTCACCAGCATCTGCTGTCACCTGAGTTTTTGATCTTAGCCATTCTGATTGGAGTGAGGTGGAATCTCAGGGTTGTTTTGAATTGCATTTCCTTGAAGATTAAAGATTTTGAAAAACTTTTAGGTGCTTCTCAGCCATTCGGTATTCCTCAGTTGAGAATTCTTTGATTAGCTCTGTACCCCATTTTTTAATAGGGTAATTTGTTTCTTTGGAGTCTAACTTCTTGAGTTCTTTTTATATATTGGATACTAGCCTCTATCGGACATAGGATTGGTGAAGATCTTTTCCAATTTGTTGATGGCGTTTTTGTCTTCTTGACAGTGTCCTTTGCCTTACAGAAGCTTTGCAATTTTATGAGGTCCCATTTATCAATTCTTGTTCTTACAGCACAAGCCATTGCTGTTCTGTTCAGTAATTTTTCCCTTGTGCCCATATCTTTGAGGCTCTTCCCCACTTTCTCTTCTATAAGTTTCAGTGTATCTGGTTTTATGTAAAGGTCCTTGATCCACTTGGTCTTGAGCTTTGTACAAGGAAATAAGAATGGGTTGATTTAACTTCTTCTACATGCTAACCTCCAGTTGAGCCAGCACCATTTCTTGAAAATGCTGTCTTTTAACCACTGAATGGTTTTAACTCCTTTGTCAAAGATCAAGTGACCATAGGTGTGTGAGTTCATTTCTGGATCTTCAATTCTATTTCATTGATGTGCCCACCTGACACTATACCAATACCATGCAGTTGTATTTTTTTTTATCAAAATTGCTCTGTACTACAGCTTGAGATCAAGAATGTTGATTCCCCCAGAAGTACTTTTATTGTTGAGAATAGTTTTCACTATCCTGTTTTGTTTGTTTGTTTGTTTGTTTTGTTTGTTTGCTTGTTTTTGTTATTCCAGATGAATTTGGAAATTTCTCTTTCTAAATATATGAAGAATTGAGTTGAAATTTTGATGGGGATTGCATTGAATAGGTAGATAGCCTTTGGCAAGCTGGGTATTTTTACTGTATTAATCCTGCCGATCCATGAGCATCAGAGATCTTTTTGTCTTCTGAGATCTTCTTTGCTTTCTTTCTTCAGAGACTTGAAGTTCTTATCATACAGATCTTTCACTTGCTTAGTTAGAGTCACACCAAGATATTTTATATTATTTGTGACTATTATGAAGGGTGCTGTTTCCATAATTTCTTTCTTAGCCTGTTTTTCCTTTGTGTAGAAGAAGGCCACTGATTTGTTTAAATTAATTTTATATCAAGCTACTTTGCTGAAGTTGTTTATCAGGTTTAGGAGTTCTCTGGTGGAATTTTTGGGGTCACTTAGGTATACTATCATATCATCTGCAAATAGTGACATTTTGACTTCTACCTTTCCAATTTGTATCCCTTTGATTCCCCTTTTGTTGTCTAATTGCTCTGGCTAGGACTTCAACTACTATATTGCATAGGTAGGGAGAGAGTGGGCAGCCTTGCCTAGTCCCTGATTTTAATGGGATTATTTCCAGTTTCTCTCCATTTAGTTTGATGTTGGCTACTGGTTTGCTGTATATTGCTTTTATTATGTTTAGGTATGGGCCTTAAATTCCTGATCTTTCCAAGACTTTTATCATGAATGGCTGTTGGATTTTGTCAAATGCTTTCTCAGCATCTAACGAGATGATCATGTGGGTTTTGTCTTTGAATTTGTTTATACAGTGGATTACATTGATGGATTTCCATGTATTGAACCATCCCTGAATCCCTAGGATGAAGCCTACTTGATCATGATGGATGATCCTTTTAATGTGCTCTTAGATTTGGTTTGCAAGAATTTTATTGAGTATTTTTGCATCGATATTCCTACGGGAAATTGGTCTGAAGTTCTCTTTCTTTGTTGGGTCTTTGTGTGGTTTAGGTATCAGAGTAATTGTGGCTTAATAGAATGAATTGGGTAGAGTACCTTCTGATTCTACTTTGTGGAATAGTTTGAGGAGTATTGGTATTAGGTCTTCTTTGAAGGTTTGGTAGAACTCTGCACTAAACCTATCAGGTCCTGTGCTTTTTTTTGATTGGGAGCCTATTAATGACAGCTTCTATTTCTTTAGGGAATATGGAACTGTTTTTATCATTAATCTGATCCTGATTTAACTTTGGTATCTGTCTAGAAATTTGTCCATTTCATCCAGGTTTTCCAGTTTTGTTGAGTAAAGGCTTTTGTAGTAGGATCTGATGATGTTTTGGATTTCCTCGTGTTCTGTTGTTATGTCTCCCTTTTCATTTCTGATTTTGTTAATTAGGATGCTGTCTCTGTGCCCTCTAATTAGTCTGGCTAAGGTTTTATCTATTTTGGTGATTTTCCCAAAGAACCAGCTCCTAGTTTGGCTGATTCTTTGTATGGTTATTTTTGTTTCCACTTGTTGTTTACAGCCTTGATTTTGATTAGCACACATCTTCATAAGGCAGTTTACCTTCCTGTAACTTCAGCTCCAAGGGATCTAACATCCTTTGCTGGCCTCCACAGAACATGCACACACACACACACACACACACACACACACACACACACCACACACACCACACACACTTAAATTTTTAAAACTTATTTCTATTTCTCTAGGCACCTGAATGTTCACTCTATGCCTCATTCATGCACCCTGTAGCACTGCCATGTGGTACAGGGGGAATATGCCAGTTTATATTTCAGGCACTGTTGTCTTCTTTAGGAACTGTTATTAAGTAGCAGTCACTTAAGTGAAAGTACCTCAGTACCATTGCCAATCTGATAACTGAGAAGGTCACTAGACAACTAACAGGTAAGGTGTACACCATGAATGCACTGGACAAAGGGAGGGTCTATGTCATGGGAAGGATGGAGCCTGATTGCATGAAATTTCATCCCACCACTCAAATGTAGGAGAAAATTTAAAAGTTATGAATTTATTATATCTAGAACTTTCCATTTAATGTTTTTTGGACCATGGCTGATGGCAGGTAACTGTAATGGCAGAGAAAAAGAATCACAGATCAAAAACAAAGGAGTCATCTCCTATGTGCTGATTTTGTTCTAAGCATTTGAATATTTTATTTAATTCTAACCATCTAGTGAGGTACTATTATTTTACATATTAAGTCAAGGAAAATGAAGAATTTGCCTCTGGTCACAGAACCAGTAAGGGTGAACTTGAAATTCCATTTTAATTTTCCTGATTCTAAGTCTAACACTCAGTTTTCACTCTGATGAGAAACCATGAGAAACCAGCAACATATATTTTGTTTATAGCTCTTAAAAATAGACCTACTCTTTGACCTCAATTTCTACTTGTATTTGTTACATAAAAATAATGAGATATGAGAGGGGCCATTAATCTCAAAGAGAGCACAGAAGGGCATATAGAAATGTCTAGAGGGAAGAAAGGAAAAAGGAAAATGCTGTAATTATATTTTACAAATCAGAGGTAATTCTAAATATGTTTGCATGAGTTGTACCACAATAATTATTTCTATTTGCAAAACCACTTAAGGAACAACAAAACTGTTTTTAAAACTTCAAAGTTTCCATATTTTAATATTATACAACCAGAGTTTTGAGGATATGATGTGACATTTAATGCTGTTAGAAATAATCAACCTATAAGAAATGAGAAATTCCAGAATATAAAACTGTATAAGCTGTGATTTCAATTTTGTTCAAAATACGAAATGAAAAATACATGTGACTTCATAAAATAATCATTTCACTTATTTTGTACGATTAAACTTCAGTACAGAACCACTCCTTTAGTACTAATTAACAAGATAAAAAAATTAAACAAGAAATATAAGGTTTCTGTATTAATATTTTTATCCTTCTTCTCTAAAAATGTTAGTTGGAGAAACAGGGGTGTAAAGGGGTAGACGTCTAAGTTGGTTGACACCAGTCTTCGTAAATCTCCGGGAAAAAAAAAAAAACCCGAATTCTGACATGTATAGACATATTCCTTGTCCTTACTTCCCTATAGATGGGGTCTGACAGCCGTTCACATGGCACTTAGACTGTGTGGGTGTTATAATCCCCCAGAGATGCCTAGAATTCTGAAGGAGGTGTATGCAGGTTCTGAGCAGACCCCATGACGCCACTTTATAGATCGGGCTAAGATCTGGGGAGGATACCATGGGAAGACTGTCCTGTTTCAACAGTAAGAATAATTCCTACCATGATCAGAAACTAGCTGAAATCCAGGTGATTCTGATCCACGGGCTGCTGAGAACACAGCTCCTTCTTTCACCCAGCACAGAGAGCAACGAAGACCACCTGAGAACAAAATAGCTAGCTGGCTAGAGCCGGGCGTGGTGGCACACACCTTTAATCCCAGCACCTGAGAGGCAGAGGCAGGCGGATTTCTGAGTTCGAGGCCAGTCTGGTCTACAGAGTGAGTTCCAGGACAGCCAAGGCTATATACAAAGAAACCCTGTCTCGAAGAGCTGGCTAACTGGCCCCGTGACCTTGGACAAGTGGCATTACCTCTCCGAGCCTCAGAGGGTTTCTTGAGCAATGAACAACTCAGATCGGTAAGCTCTAAGCCAGCAGCCTCACTCGCATGCCTTCTAGAGAGAACTGTCTTTCAACATGCAATTAAATTTGACCTTCCCCCACGCCTGCAAAGGAAAATATTTATGAATGAGTCTCCAGTTTTAGATGTGTCTGCGTCTGGGAAAAGCTCAACCTCATTGGCAAATGATAGTCTGTTCTCGGCAAGGCAAGCCATGTGCTCTGTGGTGTAATTGTATCTGCTGTAATAGGCTGTGAGGCAATCAGGCCATTTGCTCAGGGAATCAGACAACATCAACTGTCCAATGGCCAGGCAGATACAAAAAATGAGCCTGCGTTATGGGTAGACAATTAGAGCCAGAGCTACCTCTAAGTATACAGGCAAGCAGCAGGGAGGGGCCGTAGCAATGAGGCCTGGGTCTCTGCCCACACAATGTTTCTCAGAAGATGCAGGCCTGCCTGTGACTCTGTGTATGGTTTCCTGCAGGGTTTCGTTTACTTTAAACGAAGCTGAATCTATTCAGTAATAACATCCCAGTTCCATGTGACCAGTGAGTCCACTCCCAAGGCTTGGTGGGACCTGTGTTTTCCCTGTGTATGAGAGCCCTGGGGCCGTGAAAATGGATCCTATAATTTTATGCCTTTAGACGATAATGTCTCTGTTTACAGTTCTGTGAGTGGAAGCTCGAAAATCAATGTCTTCTCTGGCCACACTCCCTCCTTGCCCCTTCCCACACATTCTGTGATCTCCATATGTCTTGAGCTCTGAAAGATTCTCTCTGGCCTCTACCTTCCTGCCCTGATGGCCTTCCCTTTGTGTCTGCCAATTCTTGTCTCTTATAATGACACCAGTCACTGAAATAGGCCACACAAGAACACAGCATTCACCCCCGTTAACTTGGTCACCCTGCAAAGACTCCATATCCAATAAAGGCTGTATTCTAAGCATCATGGGTATCGTCAGAGTTTGGGGGATAGTATTGAACTCACCCCACACTCCAACAGAGCGCTGGACAGTTTTTGCTGTTTCTTTTTTTTTTCTCTCTTTATTAGATATTTTTTTCATTTACATTTCAAATGTTATCCAGAAATTTCCCCTTACCCTCCCGCATCCCCGCCCTGCTCCCCTACCCACCCCTTCCCACGTAATGGCCCTGGCGTTCCCCTGTACTGGGGCATATAGAGTCTGTATGACCAAGGGGCCTCTCCTCCCAATGATGGCCAACTAGGCCATCTTCTTCCATATATGCAGCTAGAGACATGAGCGCAGGGGGAACTAGTTAGTTCATGTTATTCTTCCACCTATAGGGTTNTGAGATTCATGTGTTTAGTAAGTTGTATCTTGGGTAGTCTAGGCTTCTGGGCTAGTATCCACATATCAGTGAGTACATGTTATGTGAGTTCTTTTGTGATTGGGTTACCTCACTCAGGATGACACCCTCCAGATCCATCCATTTGCCTAGGAATTTCATATATTCATTGTTTCTAATAGCTGAGTAGTACTCCATTGTTCCCTTCTGTCTGTCTATCCTCTGCCATTTTGTCTCCACCATAAGAAAGAACTGGTTTTAGCCCCACGTGGAGATAAGAAGCAAATAAAAGAAGTAAAGTGACTAAAGCCATAGAAGTTGGTGCTTGTGCCGTGACAGGCTGGTTGACCTGATCCTACATCGTCTTGCCATTATTACACAGCTAGACATTTTGGTGCACTGTCAGTAGGTGGTAGCAATAAAATGGCAAGATCCTCAGGAAATATGATGAGGAGCATCACACCTTCATCTCAGATATTACACATTGCAGGATTCTCTTTTCAAAAAGGAAATGTGAACTATGTAATGCCTCTATCCACAAAGACTCTCGTAGTAAGCATCGTTCATAACAACAGGCAAGAAAGGGCAGATTCAGACAAAGGACTCCACTCAAAAGAGGGACACTATGCCTGCAGGTGAAGCCATGTCTCTGGTAAAATAGTGGGCATACTTTACAGCGAGAAAAGAAAGCACAGAAATCCTCCCGTGCCAGGAAAGCAGCCATGGTAAGTGGTTTACGTAAAGTGCCCCAACGACACTCTTATAAAACACAAAGGAATAATACAGTAACAGACACACTCTCAAATTTTTTTCTCTTTTTTAATTTTCCAGTTTATATAATAATAATTACGAGTTATTTGTCTAATAAGAAAATAAAGATGAGTTTCTCTAAAATGCAAACCAGATGCTGCATTTTCATGGTAGTACGGGACAGGAAGGGTAGTGAGCTCTATCTAGTCTGGCCAGGAGCCATTGAGCTGTCTTATTTTATCATAAAAGAACTTCAGTTTAGACACTGATATATAATATGGGAATGTCTTTTAATGTGATAAATAGGTACTTAAGTTAAATCAGTGTGCATCATAGGTAAATGAATAGGAAAGTATGTGGGAGAGACTGAAGATGTGGTTTGAACAGAGATTGTCTTTTCTTGGAGAAATCATGAAGTCTTTTCCTTGTGTGTATGCCAAACAACCCCACCAGGAATCCAGAGACTTAAGACCATTGACTCTACTCCGCAAGGTCATGGATTAGACATTACCTTCTCGGCTGTAGCCGATAGACCCAAATCAGAAAACAAACTCAGGCCGAGGATCAAACAAACAGAAAACAGATCATCCTAAATCAATGTCCAAAGAAGTTTTTTCCCACCAGACAACAACTGAAACAAGAACTGAGTTGACTTAAAGAACAGACTGCCCTCTAGTTCAGGGACTCAGAAAACTTTCAGGCAACATCAAAACCTTTGCGATAACCCCTTATCTTCCAGTGCTGTACAGAACCGCTTCCATTTGGGTTAACTGCACAGCATATATTAGCCACCAAGATGGTGTTGTGGCTCTGCATTAGAGGATCACACTAAAATCTGGAACCTATTAAATTAGCCACTTGCCCTAAACATGAGAGTTCTGAATATATATATATATATATATATATATATATATATATATATATATACACATATATATATATATACACACACACACGCATATATAACACACACATATATATACACACATGCATATATATATATATATATATATATATTCCTATCTTCACACTTCTGTGACTGGCTGGTAAAAGGAGCTTGTCGTTTGTCACTTAGTCAAATGTAAATTTGCATTTCCCTAATCCTGGCTTAGTCCTTAGGGCTCCACAGAAGTGCTTTTTTTCTTTACCTTTGACCTGGTAGTTTAGGATCAGTGCTGGAAAGTAGTGTAGACTGGCCAATTCCTGGGACTCCCCGCTACAGACGTTTTCCTGAACAACCTCAGGTACTGCTCAAAGAGTTAAAACAGTGCTCCAGGGCTCTGAGGAGAGCATAGCATGGCCAGCTTCCCATTGACAAATAGAATAACGACTTTCTTAAGGAAAGAATTGACCCAGAAGTCACAAGGCTCACACTCTACACCATGGCTGGCTGACAAGTTTGCTTTCCTTTGTATGGGCAACACTGAATCAACTCTACAAACACAAAGATCACCATGTACTGAGAGAAGTAGAGACACAAACAATAACAGTGTGCGCATCCATAATGCTGGTACAGTACCAAACCCAAACTGAAGGGACCGTGGGAGGAATAAACCAGAGGAGATGGCTAAATTGTGTTCTGAAAGTCAGTGTACCCTGTATGTGACTGTTCCTGGGGAAATGTGAATAGACATCCATTCATTCCCTCTAGGGCATCAGCAGTGGACCAAAAGAAACCAAATTATTCTACCCAAGTCCAGTTTGGCCAACCAGTGAGTTAATTGAGCTTATGAGAACATGGGTGAGTAGTTCCTCAGAAGAATATGGGCAACTCAGAGACAAATATGTCACTGAAAAGTGTGACTCATGAGTGGGTGAGCATGAGTGGTGACTTTGCAGAATCTGTATCATTGAGTCCTGTCTTCAGTTATCCTTCCAATCCTCTGTATTCAAAAACCTTTCAAGATCATGTGTGGTTGGAAGGCAGGAGGATATAGTGGCTGGAGTCTCAAGGGAGACTTTCCTTCAACTGTAGTGTCTATGATTTCATTGTGACCACAGAGTTATCGGTGTGTTTTATTTACTTTGTTACCCTATCTATGGAGGGTATAGGTCTATAGGTCTCCAAGGCATTTCCTCCTACAGGATATCCAGTGGTTACACCATATCCATACCAGGAGAATAATTGTTTTGACCCAATATACCCACAGAGTAGCAACCCAAGAACCCCCAGAGTTAGAGAGGAGAAAAATGTCTATAATGAGAGTATAAATCTACCCAATATGCCAGGACTCCTTAGAGGAGGGCAGCTCAGTGTGGGGATTGCAGGATATACATGCTGCAACCAACAAAGCTTAAACAATCCTTAGGATATAGAAATATTTCATGCACAATCATTCATGAAGAGGTAATAATTCCTATAAGATTAGGTTCCTGGACAGCATTTGCAAGGTCTACATCTCATTTCCTTATGGGATAATGTAATCAAAGTCACAGTTTAATCTGGTGACTTGGAATAACTTTTTAGTACTCACACTGATAATCGTGCCCAGCACCTCAGCCTGTACTTTCTGATGACTGGACAGAAAGACCGTGGCTTCTTGGTTTACTAGAAAGGAACTTTCTCCTTGGCTAGTGATCCTTCCTGTTTTGGCTGGAAGTGGCATGATCTCAGATTGCTGAGAACATGTCAGTCTTCAATGTACATTGAAGTCTAGGAAAAGATTTTCTTTAAAAAAAAATGTCTTCAAGAAATGACAGGAAAGCTACACCCATGAGAACAGTATGGTCTCTTAAACAAAACATGAACCATGACAGTACCAATAGATGTGCTAACTGGAAAGGAGGAAATCTCATGGCATCCTTCCCCTACACAGAGAACTGTTGAGAGGAGACCTAGTCAGTCCCAAGGATAAACCCCCTAAAAGTGGCTATCCAATACAAAGAGGTTGTCCCTGAAATCATATACCCACAAGCACCGCTAAAGAGACTCAGCACATGTGTGTGTGTGTGTGTGTGTGTGTGAGAGAGAGATAATAACAATAAGAGGGCAATATGAGAGAGAATAAAGGGGAAATAGGAGGAACTGTAGGAAGGGACATGGGGAGGAAAAGAAAGGGAATAAGTGATGTGATTATTTTTTAATTGAAAAAAAAAAGTATTTTAAAATTAAAAAACATTGAGCTAAAACCATGCTTGGAAGATGACTCAGTCAGTAAAGTACTTTCCACGCAAGCAAGGGGAGTGAGTTCAAATCCTCAGGATCTGTATAAAGAGCAGAGCAGAGCAGCCTATGCCTTTGTTTACCCAGGAATGTGGATGTGAGCCAGGAAGAGTCCCTGGAGTTTTCTGGATGGCCAGACAGTCTAGCCAAAGCAGTGAGCTCTGAGTTCAGTAAGAGACTACTCTATCTCAAACAAGGAGGAGCGCAACCATGGAAGATGTCCAATGTGGCCACATACATGTGTACATACACTTACCCATGCACACACAAACACATACATGCATACACACAAAAATACCTGAACCAAACAGGCCCCATATTGATAGCATTCTCAGGTTCATCGGAGAGAGACTAAAACTGTATGTTTCCAAAAGTGAAAAAAGACAGACCTAAATTGAGTTATGGGGCACTATGAACACAATTCTTTGGGGGTGGTGAAGAACTATATGTTCTTAAGCCATGGTCCTTCCAAATCATCTGTCCTGTGAAGCCAATGATGACAATGTATCTATCCATATTGTAAGGAGAGCACATTCCTCCAAGGCATAATCTATTTGAATGTAAAGGCACATGTTCCCTCTAAGCACTGGCAGATGGGTGATTTAGGCTTAGAGAGTGACCAGAGTAATTCTAAAAGTCTGAAGGGAACCAAGAGACAGTTCATATACTTTTTGTCTTCTTCTCTTTATGTTTCTTTTCCCTCTCAAGTCACCCTGGGAGTACTACATGGCTCAGAGCCCACTCTGAATCCGAAATCTTAGAACTCCAGCCCAGAACAAATTCCACTTGCCATCAGTGAAAAGATTTTTCCTCAACATTTTCCAGTCTCCTTGAGCAATGATTCCCTCACAAAATATGATAGCTGTACACCAGTATATTTATGAGTTTGGTTATGATAAGGCAGAATCCTGGACTGCATTTCCCTGAAAAATGAGAGATAGATACTAATTAACTAAGAAAGTCATGTTTTATTAAACAGAGAGCTCTGAACCTGATTAGAATCCTATGGGCTGGTACTGTTTGCCCCTCTTCAACACACATTTTGAAAATGAAACAGATGGGGAAGTCTTCAGGGTTTCAGAGACACCCATGTTAGGGGAAAACCTTAAGTCCAACTCTTCCCACAAGCTCAATCTCACTCTATCAGGGAAATTCAGAGTCACCCTAGGCCAACCAACACACCATATGGCCAGTATCAACAGCCCAGTGTTTGGCAGCACATGTTTCTAGGACCTAGCCATTACTATCGGTTGTGATGCTGTGTGCTGTAGGGAAATGGAACAAAATCTCCATCCAGTGTACAACAAGATGCCGGCTCAACCTCCCTAATCCAAAAATCTGAAATTGCAACTTCTCCAAAACCCAGACCTCTCCGGAGGCTGCTATGGTACCACAGCAGAAACTCCACACTGTGAAACTTTGCTTTGTGAACAGGATTATTTAAATTTTTGCCTAAACTTAACTTCAGGCTATGTATGGAAAATGTACATAAACCTGGCACACCTATAATCCCAGCAGCAGAGAAGATAAAGTGGGAAGATAGGGAGGTTGAGGCTAGTCTGGGCTATTTAGAAAGACTGTACCTCAAAAATCAGAAAGAAAAGAGGCCATATGAAACTTAAACAGTTCTCACATTTTTCTTGGGGTGCTGATCCAAGGTATCTCAGTGAATGTGAACAATTACTTAAAAATCCATAAAACCTGACATCTCAAAAGTCTCTGGTCGCAAAAATCCTCACATGAGGGGTAATTAACTTATAAAGGGTTTCATATTTATTTCAAAGAAAGAAAACCATCTGTTACCAACATAAGTGAACTGAAGTTCTATAGCTTCTAGGAGGCCAAGCTATGGACAACTGACAGGGACATTTTCATTCCTGTAAGTACAGGGACTACTGTCCCTCCCTCTAAGGCTTACTCTTGGCCAATATGACATCTAGTTTGATTTTTGAGGGGATAAACAGAATGGTGACTGATAGGCACAGGGTCTCGGAGGCCCAGCCCACCTGTGCTGGACAAATACTCCTCACTGTTGTTATAAAAATCCAAACATGAATGTTAGTCACAATTCTACTGAGAGCAAAAGGAAGGAAAAGACTGAGAGACCTATTGAATGTGTCAAAGAAAGATATCCAATTAGAAAAGAGATTCGTGAAACATTGTTTTTCCTCACATAAGCCCACCAGGTGGCCAGGTGTTTTTGAGGTCCTTCCTTTCTTCCTTTCTTCCTGGACTGAACTGTAACTGGAATAAAAGGAGGAAGAAAACATAAGTAGGATGGAAACATATCAGAGTCTGCTATGACGGTAAAAAGGGGGTAAAGAAGGAATGAGAGAAGGGAGGGAGGGAGGGAAGAAGAAGAGAGAAAGGAGAAAGGGGAGGAAGAAACACGGGAGACAGAAAGGAGGGAGTGGGCAAGGAGAAATTGGTCTCAAAAGCACTCATTAAAGAATGAAGGGGGCTCACATTGAGACCCATCCCATGGGCACGCACCAGTCTCTGACACTATTAATGATACTCTGTCATACTTGCAGACAGAAGACTCACATAATTGTCCTCTGAGAGTCTCCACCCAGCCGCCAATAAAAAAAAAATATGCAGAGACCCACAACCAAACATTAAATGGAACTCACAGAGTCTTGTGGAAGAGTTGGGGGAAGGATTGAGGGACCCAAAGAGGACCAGGACTCTATAGGAAGACCAACAGAGTGAACTAACTAGGACCCATGGAGGCTCCCAGAGTCTACTGAACCACCATCCAAAGAGCAAGCAGGGGCTGGACCTAGACTCCCACCCGACACAAATGTAGCAGATGTGCAGCTTGGTCTACATGTGGGTCCCCAACAACAAGAATGGGGGCTGTTTCTGGATCTGTTTGCCTGTCTGTGGATTTTGTTCGCCTTGTCTGGGCCTCAGTGGGAGAGTGACTTGATGTTCCAAGAGTGGGGAGTGGGGGTAGATATCCAGGGATGCTCTCCCTTCTTAGAGAAGAAAAGAAAGAGTAATGGGGGGGGGATCTGTGTGAGGAGTACTGGGGGAGGATGGGAGCTGATACTAAGATATAACATGAATAAATAAATTAATTAAACAATATTTTCCATGCAAGAACAAGAAGAAGAAGAAGAAGAAGAAGAAGAAGAAGAAGAAGAGGAGGAGGAGGAGGAGGAGGAAGAGGAGGAGGAAGAGGAGGAGGAGGAGGAGGAGGAGGAGGAGGAGGAGGAGGAGGAGGAGGAGGAGAAAGAATGAGAGGAGCTGTGCATGATCGTTCACATTGCAGTCCTAGATCTTGGGAAGCTGAGGTAGAAATCATCACAATTTCAAGGCTAGCTTGGGTTATATGATGAGTTCCAGACTATATCCATTTAGCTATATAATAGTAGTATGTTCTCCTGCGGGGCATATGAACTACCAAGCTACAAGTTCCTGGTCCTGTTTGCAGTGGCAGGCATGAATCTGTCTTGTGGAGTATGTCTTAAACCCAGTCAGAAAGTGGTTGGTTACTTCTATAAGATATGTGCCACCATTTCTCCAATGGGCATATTCCATTAGACCACGTATTATTATAGCAGTTCCAAGCATCCACAGCTGACTAAGACTGCTGGTTGCTTTATTTCCCTGGTAGCATACACAGCTAGCCAGCAGAGATGAAGCTATCAGCTCACTACCAGCTTGACTTCTCCATATTCAATGATTCAGACATGGGATGTCTTCACTGATAGGGTCTTAGCAGTAGAAACAGCCTATAAATTTTGAGGGTCCTCTGACCAACATTTTAAAAGAAAGGGGAAAGGTGGAGTTGGGGAAGGACTCCCGTGAGGAGGTACTAGGAGGAGAGGAAGGGCTGAATCTGGGTTGTAAACTCAGTAAATGAATTAATTTAATTTTTAAAAGGCTTCCTATATCTAGCTCTGAACTTCTTGTTTGAAACCTATGGTATCTGAAAGAGGCAGTGACCCCCTGTTAGTGGGTAACTAATTTCAAACTCTTTTTATGTGTGTGTGTGTGTGTGTGTGTGTGTGTGTGTGTGTGTGTGTATTCCATGAAGTCTACAGTAGTAGCTTCCCATGAGTTCTTTTTAACATATTTAGTGTTAATTACCTTTCTCTATATTCCCTTCTCAACCTTGCCCTGACACCTCCCACCTCATCTAACTCTTCTTACTCTATTATTCCCATTCCCGTTTTACCACTGCACTGTGTCTCTGCCTTGCAAGTACCCCCTACAACAGCCTTTGACTGCTTTCCTGACTTCTATGGGTACTCCAACCTAAACCCACTGACTGTGTTTTACTGCTGTGAACAGACACCATGGCCAAGGTGACTCTTATAAAGACCACATTTCATTGTGGCTGGCTTACAGGTTCAGAGATTCAGTCCATTATCATCAAGGCAGGAATATGGCAGCATCCAGGCAGGCATGATGCAAGAGGAGCTGAGAGTTCTACATCTGAAGACTGAAGACTACTAACAGGATACTGACTTCCAGGCAGCTAGGATGAGGGTCTTAAAGCCCACACCCACAGTGACACACTCACTCCAACAAGGCCTCACTTTCCAATAGTGCCACTCCCTGGGCTGAGCATATACAAACCATCTCACCCACTTATCTAAAGATTCAAAGCTCCAGTCCACATATGAAAGAGAGAAAGCAGCCTTTGTTTTTCAGGGTTATTTTTCCAGCTGTATGCACTTATCTACAAATTTCATGATGCTACTTTTCTTTATAGCCAAATGTTATCCCACTGTGTATGTATACACATTTTCATTACCCATTCATCAGTTTATAGACGTACAAGCTTTTCCCATTTACAAGCTGTTGTGACTGAAGCACCAATGAACGTAGATGAGCAAGAGATGTCTGCTGTAAGCTAGAGAGTCCTTTGGGTATACGCCTAAGAACGCTATGGCTGAATCATGCGGTAGATTTATTTCTGGATTTTCCAGGAACTTTCACACTGATTTCCATCATGGCTGTACCAGTTTGCACTCCCACCAACAGTGAATAAATGTTCCTTCTCCCCTACATCCCTGCCAACATTTGTAGTCATATTTTAGATTTTTTTTTTTAAATCTTAACCATTCTGACTAGGGTAAGATGACATTTCAAAGTAGTTTTAATTTGCATTTCCCTGATGACTAAGGATATTGTAGATTTCAAAAAAACATTTCCCAGCCATTTGTATTTCTTCTTTTCAGGACCCCCCCCCTTTTTTAGACCCTACTACAAGTATTCTGCTAAATAGACACAGTACTAAACTGCCTCCTAAGTACTTATCTTTATAAATCAGTGCATCTCTCAACACCCGTCAAAGAAGCTGCTGTTAGAGTAGATTCCAATTAAGTCAGAGACCAACAACTAATCAATTTGCAGAGAATAAGGGACTGCAGAGTGCTCAGCCCTAGATAAGACATCAACACCACACCACACCTCCCTTTGGTTAACCTTCTCCTCTTTGGTTGCCTGCATCAAAGAATATCCAAGATGGCTTCTAACTAGCTGTATTCATAATCAAACCAGAAACAAGCCAAGCAACCAGCAGAGGTCAGAGGAATTAACTAGCAGTGCCACACGGTAAAGGCTGCAGACCAGTAAAGGAAAAATTGCAATATGGAAAAACAAAAGAAACATTACAGGATAATACTGATCAACTGAACTCAGACAAAAGGAAATTTATATTGGGTGATTCAATTTATACATATAAATTGAAAAAAATCATTAAAAATAATCTACTATGATAGTGAGCAGAGTCACAGTTATATTGACCATAGGGGTTGCGAGGAGCACTAAGGAGCCTTCTAGGGTGCTGAGAATATCCCATGTCAGACTCACATCATGGTTGTAAGAGTTGCAACTGTGCAGTGCTGCAAAGATACTCAGAGAATCTCAGTGTTCATGTCCATGCCCCCTGCACAGAGGCCACTCTGCTGTCACCATGCTATATGGAAACAATTTACCATCTCTGCCTTTGTCAGCTCCTTGCCAGGGAGGCCAAGCCTTTACTCATCTTCTATTATTATGGTTCTTAACGACTTAAAAACATGGGAATAAAATATTAAGGAAAATATAGAATACAAAAAAAAAAAACAAAAAAAAACAGGAACCCATGGTAGATCTACTTCATCTAAAGGAACAACAGTTACCACTGAGAAATTGCTCTGAGGTAATATAAAGGCTCAATAGTAGATTTTACTTTCAAAAATTAATTTCAGGGAAACTTGACACCAAGTTCTCTAAGTAGAGGTCTTAAGGCCAAGACACAGACTGTACAAGAGACTGAAAACTCCAAATTAAGACTGGAGCATGTCCTCAATTTGCATCAGCAAGTGGAGATAGGTGTGTTGTCAGACTTGACTCTTCTCCTTATATTGAGTTATCTTGTCAGAAAATTTTCTTTGAGAGAAAATTTATTAAAACAAAAAGATCACACCATTTAAAACCTAAGGCTGACCACAGAAATATAAAGACTGCATAGTCTTAATTACATAGAGAGCACTATCTTTAGAAACATTATTTCATAGATGTCTAAAAATAAAAGTAGTCAACTGAAGGATATGAGGAGAGAGATGGAAAGAGGGCAGACAATGTGCACAGGGTAAGAGAAAAAATGTAATGCTCCTATCACAAAGAGGTAGACATGATCATAAAAGTTAATTATATATTTCAAAATAGCTAGTAGAGAAGATCTTGAATGTTCTCCACACCCAGAAATGATGTGGCTGGCTAGCAAATTAGTGGTATCCATGAGCTCTGGATTCAATTGAGATTCTCTGCCAATGAATAGAGGTAGAGAGCTATCAAGAAAGACAGGAGGCCTCCACGTGCATACACACACACACATACACACACACCACATGCACACTCATCCACTACAGACATGTAAAAATGCATATACGTTCTAGCAGACACACATACAAAATAAAAGCAACCACAAACAAACACATGCATACGGTTCTGGTAAGCCCAGCAAATGTGTGTCACCAAAGCAATGTGGTTACTCGGGAGCAGTTCAGCTCCGCTGCCTGGAATATGACAAATAGCTCTTTTATTTTTGCTTTGTCATCTATTTCTTCCTAAAGGAGATAAGGAAAACATTCCTGAAAAGGAGCTCTTAATGGATAGTGCCAAGTGGTTTCCTGTGGTCTAAGAAGAAACCAGCGATTACTGTCTTTTACATTCTTTTAAACTCCAGAGGCAAAGCAAGTTCAATACCGCTGTATTGGCTTTTGGCTATTGTGCCAACAGGAGGAGTCTTGAGATCTATTTTTATGCCTTTGATGAGAGACTACCTGGGTTTCGGCTTACCTACTTATGCCCTTTGGATGACATAAATTGGCAGGAATGGGAGAATAGAGTCAACTAGTGCTAGGCTCATAAGAGCCCTTGAGTACTCTCCCTAACTCCTGGACTTAGTGGTCTATATCCTTCTGGGATCCTTTAAAGATTGAATGTGACAGAACCCAGGACCTACAGCAAAGTCATCCCTGGATCTGGAATCCCTCAAGCAAAATTTAGAGGTGAGAATTTATCTTCCCTGTCCCCAGCATTACAAAATCTTCTCTCAGCTCTTCTTCTCCTCATTACACCTACCCCACGGATGTACCAACCTAGCTCCTCTCCACACCTGCCTCTGGGCCGCACTGAGGCTGGCGCATAAAGAACAGTCAGTAGGTCTGTACAGTGCTGCTCACAGGGACTCTGCATTCGGCACAGCGGGAGCAAAGGAACATTCTCTGGGATTTAAGAAGAAAAAAGGGTACAGAAGATTCCCTTTCCTCTTCTTAAATCCCAGAGAACGTTCCTTTGCTCCCGCTGTGTCAAATGCAGAGGAACAACAATATGAACTAACCAGAACCCACAGAGCTCGTGTCTCTAGCTGCATATGTAGCAGAAGATGGCCTAGTCGGCCATCATTGGGAAGAGAGGCGACTTGGTAT
Organism: Mus minutoides; assembly: GCA_902729485.2. Lineage (NCBI taxonomy): Eukaryota > Metazoa > Chordata > Mammalia > Rodentia > Muridae > Mus > Mus minutoides. Next base: position 1,039,259 of record LR749690.1, read on the forward strand.
TGCAAACTTTATATGCCCCAATACAGGGGAACGCCAGGGCCAAGAAGTGGGAATGGGTGGGTAGGGGAGCAGGGCGGGGGGAGGGTAGAGGGAACTTTCAGGATAGCATTTGAAATGTAAATTAAGAAAATATATAATAAAAAATTTGGGGAAAAAAAGAGGAAAGGGAGAAGTCTAAAGTGAGAGAATGAAAGGAAGTGTGGCGCAGGAAGCAGCACTCACATACAATCACAGACAGTCTGTATTCCAAGATGAATGCAGATTCTTCACTCAGCGATGCTCACAGACACCCATTAGAGAGCCATCCCTGACTATGAGCTCATTCTCACAGAGCCAGAGCCTCCAATTCCACACTCAAATACCCCATGTCTTTTTCATGGCACTCACCATTTCTCGAGGTTGTATTCTATACAATTATGTTTTCCTTCTTTATTGACCTTCACTGCCTGAGAGATCTAACCTTCCCCATGTTTACTTGTGGGGGCCCGTGGGGGCTAGAACAACACCATGCACATAGCATGTTCTCAGTAAGCACAACTCCCGTGGAATGCCAATTGTTTCAAACTGCAAAAGTCAAGATAGACTTTATCTGAGGCTCAAGAAATTGAAGTTTGGGAAACACAAGCATCAGAAAGGTATGAACCAATGTTATGAATACAATGGGACAAGGAGGAGTCTGGATGGCAACTAAAAGCTGATAGACACGAAGGCCTCACTGGCCAATGGAAAGTAAAAACAGAGCTATGTGTGATGGTGCATGCCTCTGGTTGTAGTATTCTAAAGAAAGAAGGAAAAGAGTCATGAGTTTGAGTCTATCTTTGGCTACATAGGGAGTTCAAGACGAGCTGGGTTAGGTGAAACCTTGTCTCCAAAAAGAAGGAAGAAGAGGAGGAGAAAAGGGGAAGGAGCTAGAGATTAGACTAGTAAACAAAATGGAAATATACATAAAACATGAGTCCTATAACCTCTTGGAAGGCATCTTGAATCTTGGGTAATACATAATGGCCCAGTCTCTTGATTGTTCCAAATAATGATGGCCAAAGGGTAAAAGTTACCAACACTCATACCCAGGCAGGGCTGGACCCATGATAAAACTCCTGACTCTACAGACTTAATTTTATTTTCACTAAATAGTTGATGAAATAAATGAACAGGTGGAGTGAGGCTTCCTCAAGGCCACCATGCATCTACTCTGATACACAAGGCTGCGCCTATGTCACAGGGCCCTGGAGGCAGCAATAGCAACCACTCTAATTTGCCTGAGACCAAAAGCATTCTTGGAGAATAAAATATTAAGTGCTAAAGTTGAAAAAAAAATACTGGGGAAATACGAACAAATTGGTTTCTTTCCTGAAGGTCTTTGAAAGGAGAACAGGTCAAAGAATTTAATAGATCCTTTCAAGGTCACTTCAGCCTGGAAAGCACCTATAGAAAGATTCCAGGAGTCTTCTATGTCCAACTCTTTCAAGCTCTAGAAGTTGTTTCTATTCTTGGTTGTTGAGGCCCTAGGAGTTGGGTAGTGTCTGAGTCTGTGATGTTACCACCCCTCAATATCCTAGTGTTTTCTCTCTCTTGTCTCAGACCACTGGAAAGAGATCTTTTATCAACAAAGCTCCTTGTATCGCCTAAAGTTAAACGAGGCCCCTTTCCCATGCAGCCCCTGATTGACATGAAAAAAAAAAGAAAGAGAGAGAAAAGCAGACCAAAGGAGAATGTGAAGCCAATGTGACACAGAAGTTTTAGCCTCCCAAGCTTCTTCACCTTGTCTATGAGATCCAAGAAAGAGGTTGGTGAGAAGAGAGGCAAGAGTTCTGGCATCCCCTTCAGAGAAAGGCTATCAAAATGAGTGACCAGGAATATTTACTTAGGGCTGCCAGTATATGAAAAGATTCAGCAAAATTTAGATACTATTGTTAAATCCAAAGTAGGGCCCCCCAAAAATGGCAGTGCTGGTGAAAATGTTCTAAACAGGACTGACAAGGTAAGCAGAAGGATTGTTAGCAGGTAAACAGAAATCTAAATTTAGTGTTCCTCAGGAATCTCCAAAGGTAGGTTTCTGATTACCAGGACCTCCTTTAATTCACCACAGAGGTCAACTACCTCAGATAAGGGCACCAATTTTTTAATTAATCAAAGCAAACTGAATCATCTCAAAGACACCACCCTGCTGACTGTCATATAAAATCTATTTGCTTTTCTGCCATTTTGCTTCTCTCTGCGCATATACCACCTGCTACTGTAAGATACAATCTTGGCAGTTTTCCCCCCAAAACCTTTCTACCATGGAGTGGTCTAGTGTAGTGGTTTCATTATACCATCACTTACATCTGAGAATCCCATTTCACTTCTGTTTTACTCCAGAGAAGTCCAGAATCTCAGCTCTCCAATGGTGTGAGTTAATGTGCAAAATTCACTGTGAATTTACAACTTCACATTTGAATGCTTTGCTGTTTTAATAGTTTTGCTTTATGGCTTTGTGTGGCGCCTTTAACATTCTACACTAATCTTTCCTATGCACTGTCTCATTTCCCATTGTTTGAGTTCCACGGTGGCCAAATGGTTTCAGTCAGAGTTGCTCAGTCCATGGCCAATTGGTTGTATCACTTTTTGGCCTGTGCTTAAGTCATCGTGATGGCTGTTCTTGGGGGTCAACCTGACTACATCTGAAGTTAACGAAAACCCCAAAATGGGCCACACCTATGATGGATTTTTGCTTAATTTGAAGTGAAAAGATCAGATTCTAATTCAGATATTTGACGTGGGAAAAGAGACCTTTAACCCAGATCTTTTGAAGTTGGAAACCACTTCTAACCTGAGCCATGCCATCTGCAGAAAGCCTATATAAAGACATGGAAGAAGAAAGTTTTTTTCCTCTTTGTTTGACAGCAAATCCATTTCTTCACTGGCATGAATGCCTACATCTTTGGGATTCTGGCATATACTGAAAATTAGGTGAGACATCCAGTCTCATGACCTGAACAACTCCTAGATTCTTGAACCTTCCATTTATAAGCATCCAGTTTTGGATTAGCTGGATAGTAGCCTATAAATCATTCTAATAAATCTTCTATCTATCTATCTATCTATCTATCTATCTATCTATCTCTATCTAGAATTATTTAATATCTATAAATATTTAGATATGTCAATAGATAGATATAGATGATGATAGAGATATGGATATATAAATATAGATAGATAGAGATATAAGTAAGATTTATTCTACAAGTTTTCTTACTCCAGAGAACCCTGACTAATACAGCCATATATCACAGTGAAAGTAGTATTTGACAGAGTAAACTGCTTACTTGATAAAGGCCAGGATGGAGAGAGTAGGAAGAAATGAAGTAAGTGAGAATAGAGGCAAGAATTCTAATATCCCCTTCCTCAGTAACCTAACTTCTGCCCACCAGGCCCAATATTATAAATGTCCTCCCATAGTTCCTGGGCTGAGAACCAAACATTCAATGCATGTCTTTGGGTGAATCCACACTATAACATGCAAGTGAGAGGGAGGATATTGTATGAATAAGATGTAATGCTATTTGTAGTTTTAGGCAAGTTTTGTGTAGATAAGGGAGTACTGTTGGAATGTGTTGGGAGACTGAAGCTAACACCAAGTTTGATGTCTATATTGGAATATGGAGCAATATGGAAGATGGCAGTTTGCCTGCATAGTTGAAAAAAATCTTCCCACCTCTACCTCTTTTCCCAGGCAGGCTGCTGAAAGGCACAAGAAATCAATAGGCCACAAAATAGAAACAATTTTAAACTCCAGGAAAAGTCCTCCTTTTCCAATGTAATGATGCCATGGCCTGTCTCCAGACCTTGGATGAGAATGGGCCATTGAGAAGGTCCCTTGAGGGCATAGAAGCAGAGAAGCTGAACTTTAAGAGCAAGAAAGATTTCTTTTTTCATTAAAAGAAAAAGGTGTGCTTAGATTTACAGTACCCAAGAAAGGGCAGACAAGAAGATGAGAATTTCATGATGGAATAAGACAATTTAGGAAAGGCAGAGAGGGTAAAAAGAGCACTCGGCTTATTTTAGTACAGATACACAGAGAGTGGGGGGGGGCTTTCCAGGAAAATTGGAAGCAAGTGAGATATATAAGGGAAAAATGCACACCAGTGTTCACAATGATAGACACAGGTGTTCATCCTGTAGCAAGATGCATTTTAGTGTTCCCGGAGGATCATGTAATCCTAGAACCTTACAGCATTAAATATTTCAAGATGAAATCTTTGTATTTTGGGCCCTACATCTGATGATTGGTGTCCTCCCAAAGAAAAGGAATAGGAGGAGATGTGGACACATTCCATGTAAAGACAGAGGCCAAGGTGGCGAGATGCTGCCACAAGACAAGGTCCAGAAACTAGAAGAGACAAAGCATGACCTTGCTCTAAGCCAATGGAGAGAGTGTGGTCTAGATCCCACTTTCATCTCAGACCCTAGACTTGCAACAGAACAGGCTTGTGTTGTTTTGAGGCCCCCAATATATGGTCATTTGCTTCATATGGCTGAAGAAAGCTAACATATACACCAAGCCACCCCATATAGTTTATACAGCAAGGGCTTAATAAATATGGTTGGCTAATGAACCATCAGATGAATCTCATGGACTGTGAAACAAGAGGCACAACTGCACTTGCACTGTGCTTAGGGGAGAGTGAAAAGTGCAGCACTTCACCTTCCTCTTCTAAGCTCTGCAACTAGGGCCCTCCACAGGAAGAGTGTGAAGTCTAGAAAAGGAGACATGGGATGGATTATTTCAGGCAAAAGTGGGATCTATTGAGAATTAGGCACCTGGGCTTCCTGGTGGGGTGGGCAGGAAAGAAGCAGAACCACATATAACATGTCTTCTTCAGGACCCAGAGCAAAAAACACAACCTTGGAGTTCACAGTGCTTCACTCAGCCAAGGAGCAAGTTGCATTGTCCCTAGCACCCAGTATCCTACTATGTCCTGGGGGTTACTTCTCTGTACCATTTCCTAGCTAGGGAAGCTAGAGACACCATGTACAGTCTTTCCTTCCTACTTAATTCACAGATTGGTTTCATTGTCCACTGTTCTGACCTGATGAGATGATACCAGGTTGATCCTGCTTGTGAGTGACTGAAGTGTATTATTCTTCACTTCTTGGCCCCCTCCCCCACTGTTTTCTGCCTTTCATCCTACCTGCAGTGTATTGGCTTTGACAGAGTGCACAAGCCAGGTTCTGGGACCTGGCTTTCTGTTGGGAAGCAGAGATGCTGACACTAGACAGATAAGGGTAAGGCCAGTTCAAGGTTAAATAACTGTATCCCCAGCTCTCTTTGTACTTTCTCCCAAAATGGCTTATAAATGTAAATATCACTTTTATTTCTTCAGATAGTGGAATAAGATGAGAGCCATACCCAAGCTTTACATATACATGGCTTGGGCTGAGCATTTCTAACTATTCCTGGGCCTAGGCCTGGAAGCGTCTAACATACATATAATCTAATCTTCTGCAAGCCCAGACCTCGAAGGCTTTAGCTTCCAGCCTCTGTCTGCTAACCTAGGCCTAGAATGTTTCAGCCTCTAAGAGTTACTACTAAATAAACTCATTCTTTTCTTGCTCTTTCTGAACTCTGACTGGCTGGTTCTTCTCAGCTGGTCTGGCTCAAACTCTCCAAGCTGATTGATCCATATTGTCTTCTCATGGCTTCTGACTGAATTGATCTGCTTGGAAAGACTTGCCTCTGAACTCTATGAACTGAACTGGTCCAAATTCAACTCAACTAACTCAACTGAACTGCACCCAACTAAACTAAAAACCACTAACTGACTGAACTCAACTGACTCTCCCTCACTGCTCTTTAAGTAGATCCTCTTTCCTGTCCGTTCTCATGAAAGTTGGGTGTATCCTGTCTCTGACTTATTCTGTCAAATCTTTCTCTGATTAATCACTTTGTCTTCCCATCAATTAGACATCATGGTTTAGGATTAAAATTGTGTACTAAAGAAGTGTCTGTATTCTAGACAGAGGGACTAGAGGAGTATGTTCCAGCATAAAGATTAAAGGTGTGTGGTACACTTGCATTCCAGTCAGATATATGATTTCTTGCCAGAGCAGCCATGTTGCTGAATTAAAATTCTCTATCATGGCTTCCACTGTGGTGCATTTATCTTTATGGGCCAAGTCTAACTGGCCCTTTCTATCCTGGAACCAAGAAGTGTTATCTGCTGTTGCAAATTCTTGAAGGCTAGACTGTCCTGGTTGCTCTCTGAATACCTTGCCCACCCTGACATCTATATACCATCATTTTCACATCTATACACCATATCCACATTTGTATACCATCTCTACATCTATATACCACCATTGTATCTATGCACAATCTCTGTTTCTATGTACCATCATCTCCACATTTATACACCATCTCCACATCTATGCACCAGTATCTCTGTATCTCTACACTATCCCTGTATCTATGCCAGTGTGTCCATTAAGCTACTTCCATGTAAACCTCCTGACAGTTGCCAGTATTAATTAAGATATGTGCATTTAAAACTTCATCTAGATACAGACATCTCTCTCCCCCTTCCTCTTTTTTCTCTCTCCATCCTCATCTCTCACTTCTTTCCTCTCTGATCCTCCCTCTCCTTCTCTCATTAATGAGGAGAGTGACATCAGAATATGACACACCTAAATAAAAAACAGTCTGTGGTTCTGTTCACTTAGGCTCTTGAGTCCCCGTCTTAGTCAGTCCCTCTATGGATTATGTCACTCTACCCCACATAAAGTCAGCATGAGGCTGAGCTAAGCAAATATGATCTATTTTTATGTGTCCTTGCCTCATAACCCATCATCCAGTTCCATATATGTCTTCCAGCTCTGGATAGCTGTCACTCTCACATTTGCTTCTGTCTAGCTCTCAGACCTGTTTCTATGGGACTCTCTTTTTCAGGATTATGAGTTAGAACCTTCTTATGGGTTTGAGCTCTTCAGGTCAGGCAGGATCCACTCCAGACTCATAATTCTACAATTAGAAGACACAAATGTGCTTATTCAGAGAAGGGAAAGGCATGGGTGAAAGGACTTTCCCACATTCTTCTCAAATTCCAGAAGCAGAACTGAGAGGGAGAGGCCAACTTTACACATCCTAACCTGAGGTTCTGTCCTTACCATTTTCTGAGGGAATGTCTCACCCACCATGTGGCTTCTGATTTTCTCTGCTGGTGGGAATCATACTTGGAGAATACATGAACAACTGTTTTAACATAGGGTAGAGAAGGAAAAAAAGAAAGCCTGGGGGAAGGCACTATAGGCCACACACACACACACACACACACACACACACACACACACACACACTGCATGCAAGGACTTTGACGGAAACAGGCTCACTTCTCAAATTGATGAATTGGCAGCTGGATGCTGCTGGGTGTTTCCATCCTGACTGCCAACCCTGTGTGACACCAGGCATGAGTGATGAACTGTGAAAGCCAGGACTAGTAAGATTTCCATGCTCTGAGAGCTCTCAGTGTGCCACCTCAGTGCAGGAGCAAATATAGTTAGACCCGGGTGGTCAAGGATGAATGCAGGCTACAATCTCAGAAGCAAGGGACAAGTAGCATCTGCCATCAAGTTTTCTAGAACAAGGAAGAAATGAGTTCAGAAAACATAAAGAAACAAAAAAGGCAAAAGGGAGGAATTTTTTATGTGAGATTTGCTACTGGAGACTTTGCTTTTAAGATTCACTTCAACAAAACAAAAAGGGATGAGGCATCCGTATTGCTTTCATGGACTATATACAAATCAGTAAACTCATGAAAGGAGGCTGCAGATAGAGTCCAAATCACTTTCTTGGCAAAGGATCTTTTTAAAGGAATATTGTTTTCAACAACACCAAACGAATCAATAAAAGGTTTAGAAATAGTTGGCTTTAAAAGTATTTTTCAAACTGAAATTTGTTGACTTAATTTAAAAAAAAAGACAACAATAAAAACACCTAGAATTTATAGGAAACAAGTGATATGGTCTTTGTAACAGTTATTTATTGTCAAGAATCACCAAGTGAACCAACCAAAGTGTCACACCATCCAGTCTACCTACTGAGCTACCCAGAGTGCCAGTCAAGGCCAAGTGTGGTTGTGTCATCTCCAGACTGACAGTTAACACGGTCAGAATGACCTGGTCGTCTCTACCCAGTCACTAGATAAGTGAGAAACTCTGTTTCATAAGTAAGATTTACTTTTGTGGTTTATTTTTCAGATTATAAAATCAAAACACATTCACTGCCCAAACTGAAAAAAAAAAGACAAAAATGAAAATCAAAAAGCAGAGATAATTCAAATAGACAATAAGTCAGCATCCTAATGTTTCTTTGTTAACCCTGCAAGGAAGACCTTTCTGCATCTTTCCAGTTCTTGTGCCAATAAGATCAGCTGATAAATGAGATAGAAATAGAGTAATTTATGAATATAAACAGAAAGTAAACAACATAAAATAGATACAAATGTGTAGAATTCAACAACCTGTTCTTTTATATGATTCTATTGTAAAGTATTTCAATGATGCCTAATTCTCTGTCATATATCTTTTCAATATTTTCACTGTTACAGCAGTCTTGATCTCCCTTTCTGCAATTGGACAGACTTTATACCAAAGCCCCTTGCTTTTGCATGACCTCTGTCTTCGAGAATCTTACTTTATCTGTACTTAGAGCGCCCCAGTGGTCATACTTCCAGTCTGGTGAGTGTTCACTTCACAGACTGGACTCCCAGCTTGCAGAAACTCAAACATTTATCTTTCTGTGGAGAGGAGACTGAAAATCCAGTGGGCTCAAGTTTCCTTCCTGAAACTCACTTAGTATAAAACCATAGGTGGTTAACAGTTAACACAGTCAGAATGACCTGGTCGTCTCTACCCAGTCACTAGATAAGTGAGTATAAGCCAGTGGGCAGAGCTGCAAGAGTCTCCGGTGCACTACACCCTCTACACACACTGCCTTAGCACAGTCATGTGTTTGCATGGCCATAGGCCTTTAAGTCTAAGATCTCCTTGAGATGGAAGTTACATCTTATTTTTCTCATTTCCAGAACCTCACAGACAACCTGGTACACAGGAGTCCACTACTGAAAATTTGCCAAACGAGCACATGACAAATGGCCAACACACACATTTTAAAACCATCCAATCAATTTAACTCAAAGACATTATCTAGAAATATTTATTATGTTATTACAATCACCAAAGTCCCTTGAATAGAAATCCTCATTTCTAGATGTATTCCCTAGTCACAAATACAAAAGGCCTTCAGAGCTACCTACTTCCTAAGCTTGATTGGCACTTGAGGGCCCTGACATTTACTATGCTGAGGAGTTCCCAGGTGATGTTGGTATAATGCTTGGAGAAGCAGCTAAAGCACCAAACAGAATCATCTCTGCTGTTTGCTAAACTTCAGCAATGATCTGACTCGGGGAGTGCTGAAATTGGGTATTCCGTAGTCAAAACATCTCATTCAACAAATCCATCCATAGATAGGTAAGTAGAAATCACAAGACTTGGGTCTTAGTCACAAACTAACATTGGAATGAGAGCTGAGATTCATCTCAATGGCTAGATAACCAAAACAATTTCCGGAGGGAAAGTTGCCCTGAGATGTGTTGTGATCAATGCTAAAATTCACGACTTTCTGATTGTACAATGCCCTTTAGAGCTCTGCTCTTCAGGGCTTTCTGAGGGAGATAAAGTAAACTTCAGGATAGCAATCTCTCAGTCAACAAATATCAATTCAACTCCTATGAAGGCAAACTTCTAAGCCGGCCTCAACAGGAATGATACTAAGCAGCTATGAAGATACATAGAAGTACTTTTAAATGTATTCCTGATAACAAGTGAGTTGCAGAAGGTCGTGTGGAGACAAGAGATGCTAAAATAGCTCTGAGAGAGAAAGGAAGCTATTGCTAAATGCCAAAGAAGAAAAACATTAGAAGGGAAACATCCTGCCAGGGCCAGGGCTAAGACAGGCTATCCAAGGCAAGACTATGCCTGGAACCAGCTGCAAAGCCGATTCTACAAGGATGGCCCTGCCTAGCCATACAAGTGGGCCGTCTTGACTTCCATAAAAAAAGCAAGGATGCCTTTGTCAGTTCGTTACTGGCTCCCTTCTGCAGGTGACATTGCTCTGGGATCTGATTGCTCTCTGCCATCTGGCGTCTTCTGGCTGGCAGCAGCTCTTGTGCTGAAATGCAAGAGTGAAGGCAGTTAAAATAGCACAGGGAAAATGGCAGCTTGTGGTTATTGGCATGGCTTGGGATACCAGAGTGTTAATACTTCGGATCTTAAATATTCCCCAAAGGCCCATGTGTTAAAATCTCCATCACAGCATGGTGCTAATTGGGAGGCAGTGAATCCTTTAGGGGTTGGGACCCAATGGAAGGCCTTTAGGTTATTGAGGCAAGGGAAGAAGGAGACTGGGGAACCCAGTCATTTCCCTTCTCCCTTTCTTCTCTGGCTTCTGACTAGCCCAGCAATTTCACTCTGGCACACACATGTGCTACCACCTTGCCACAGACCCATAGCAACAGGTCCAGTTTGATAATGGATTGAAATCTCCAAAATTATGAGCCAAAATAAAGTCTTCCTCTTCCTAAGTTGATTATCTCAGTTATTTGTTCCAGCAAGACAGAGCTGACTAACTCAGTGGTCAGTAACTACTAGACTTACAGACATGATTTTACATTCACTTTGGTCCTCTCTGGAGTACCTTTCTCTAATACATGATAAAGTTCTCAGTGATTGTTTCCTTTGGGAGAAGTTAAAGTAGAAATTAAACACACCCAGAAAGAATAACAGCCCTTGGTTTTATTTTTGGACTTGGTACGTGTGTGACCACCTACACGCTAACAATATAAAATAAATATAATAATGTCATAGGATTCCTTCCTTATTGAAAACCACACAGAACTTCCTAGAAGAACACTTGAAAATAGTCTTCTATTCATCTCACTGTATAGATATAATATTGCATTCAGAGTCAGAAATAGAGCATATTGAAAATTTCTAGCGATAGGAAAACCACAATTTTCTTTTAGTATTTGTATTAGCAACACCGAAGATTAGCTGGGGCTGAAGAAAGCACTAAGGTTAGCCATATTGCCTGCTTGCCTTCATCTTTTATAAAATCATCTAACTACATCTACAGGTTTTGCTAAGTGACATGAATGGGCCACTCCAGTTCCATTGATAAATCCATCTCCCAAGAGTCCCACACCGTGGGCAGTTGTGGACATGACTCAATATTAGTCAACCTGATTCTCTCTCAGAGGAAACTAAATTTGGCACACTGACAGACTCAGTTTCTACCAGAAGCCAAGATGAAGCCATGGGAACTTACAGATGGTGACCATGTTGAGTCACATGAAACAGAAAAGTGCAGCCTGACAGAAAAAAGGGACAAGAAAAGGGGAAGCTAGTGAGTGACTTAGTAGTCCTCAGAGGACCCATCAGAGTCCTGGGTTCTGTTTCTCATCAATAGCTAGAGCAGGGAGCGAGCTAACTACAAACCCCAACTATGGCGAGTGTGAGCATGATAGTTTCATGTATGTTGCTCAATGAATCTATGTGCATTGTTTGAGTATCTGCTTGATTAAACATTCACGATATTCTTCATACTTTTTCCTTGAGCAAAATTAATGTAACTGCACGTAAAATAAGGAAATATCAATAGTATTTACAAATCACAATTCTTTTTTTTATTGTGTATGCATAAGGTGTTGGGGGTATAAGGTATGTACCTGCTATGGTAAACAGATGAAGGTCAGAAGACAATCTGGGGAACATTCTCTCCTTCTACCATACTAAGGCATGGTTCCTCTTGATTCTGTCTGCTGTGCTCCATAATAGAGGCTAGGTGGCATGCAAATTTTCAGGAAATCTTCCTACATCTCTGTAATGGTTTGTATATTCTTGGGCCAGGGAGTGGCACCATTTGGAGGTGTGTCCTTGTTGGAATAGGTGTGACCTGGTTGGAGTAGGTGTGTCACTGTCGGTGTGGGCATAAGATCCTCACCCTAGCTGCCTGGAAGTCAGTCTTCCACTAGCAGCCTTTGGATGAAGACATAAAACTCTCAGCTCTGCTTGTGCCATGCCTGCCTGAATGTTGCCATGCTCTCAACTCGATGATAATGGACTGAACCTCTGAACCTGTAAGCCAGCCCCAATTAAATGTTGTTTTTATAAGACTTGCCTTGGTCATGGTGTCTGTTCACAGCAGTAAAACCCTAACTAAGACAATCTCCTTCCATCTTGTCATAGGAGAGATAGGATTGGGCGCTTCTGCATCGTGGGTTCCAGATATTGAACTCAGTTAGTAGGGCTTACATGGCAAGTACTTTTACCCACTGAGTCATCTTACCAGCTCTCCTTATAGCTTTCAAGTAATTATATATCATAGCTAGACTCTGATAGGAACACAGTGGTCTCTTGTTTAAATGTCTAGTTCTTTGGAATACACAGGAATCAGCTGGCTGCCTTTGGAGGCTTCCCCATGATGATGTGTGAAAACCTTGGTGCTGAGGTTTATATAGCTATGAAGGCTACTGAGATTGTTAGTGCTATATCCTCTGACGAACAGAGAGTGTTCCACTCAAGTTGACCCATATCAACCTTAATATAACCTTCAAGAATACAAGCCAAATGCTTGGGACCTTTGCTGACAGTTTATTAAAGGGTCTGGGGCTAATAATTAATGTACTTCAACTTTAATTCTGTACCCAAATTCAAGAGGTTATATGTTAAACTCTGTTGTAACTCTTCCCCAGAAGATGTCTTTCCCATTTTCCTTCAATGCTCCCAAACTCTGGTTTAAAGTTCAGTATAGTGCCCCAAGTCTCCCTGAATAAGCCATCACAGTTTAACCACGCTCACTGCGGCATGGTAGCATTCTGGAAATATCGGTGGATGCTTTCCCTTCTAACATGTTCCCTCTTCATTTTCCAGCCTATTGTCTCTTGCTTCCATTCACTACCCCCACCTCATTCAAGCAGACCATCTCTTCTAGATTCATTGTCTTAAGACAGGTCAGAAAATAGAAATGATCTATTGGTTTGATCTCATAGCTCCTGAAGTCTCCACCAGTTAAACTCACTCCACCACCCAGAACTCAAAAGAGAGGGTTGGCACTTCAGAAAGAGACTAGAAGGTGACAAGTCTATCAAGAAGGAGACACCCTCATGTCACTGTCATCAGAGGGAGGCAGGACTAGGAGCCCTGAAATTCTACTCTAGATAAACACCCACAGCTGAGTTCTACTAGACTGTGAAGACAAGAAGGGGTCAATATTCCTAATGTGGGGAATGTGGTTTCTTTCCTCAATTTGAATGTCACTCTTCTCTAAGAACCTAGGAAAGGAGAAAAACTATACTGCTACCCAGAGGAAACTAGAAGATTCACCTGAACCATGCCTTGTTTACAGAAACATCATTGTGCAAAAGGTAATTGAAAAGCACCAAGCTAAGAAGCATACTGTCTCTGTCCCTCTTCTTCCTAGAGATGGGATAGAAAACTCTCCCTGACTGGAGGAAGCTCCATCAGCTCAGCCATGGCACCAAAGGAATCTCATTTCTCCCTCTCTCGGCTGGTCTCTGCAGTCTGGAAGCTGCATCCCTTTAGCTTGTCTTTCTTTAACACTCTTTATCCTCTACTGAAGCTGCCATAGAAGTCAGCCTCCTGAGGCATGTTTTCATTTTATGTTCCCCTGGGATTTCTTCTGCCCATTTCTCTTGTATGAATGAACTTCCTGATCTCTTTCTGTCTTCTGTAACTGTCCCAGCCTGAATTTAAGTTTCTGTTCTCTTGATGAGAATAGGGTATTGGGCTCAGAATAATGCCTCTGCTCTTTAATCCTTGTTTGTTTGTTTGTTTGTTTGTTTGTTTCTCTGTGTAGCCCTGGCTGTCCAGAACTCACTTTGTAGACCAGGCTAGCCTCGAACTCTGCCTGCCTCTGCCTCCCAAGTGCTGGGATTAAAGGTGTGCGCCACCACTCCTGCTCTTTAATCTTAAACAAATATGAATTTGAGAACCTGTGAGGGCATGCTTTGTCTAAATTCTCCTACAGACTCTGGAGCAGGTGGTCCCTGTTTGCTGGGAATCCTGTTGGCAAGAGCAGGATGCCCTTGGAAGAAGAACTAAGCTTCTTTTATTGTCTAAATGCTTTTTCTGTTGTTTGCTTTCATTGATGTATTTTCTTCTTTCCTTCCTTTCCCCTCTGCCTTCCCTTCTTTCCTCTTTCATTCTTGTGGAACAGGTCTATGTGAGATCCCCAGTTCCACCTCCTTCTCTTCCTCCTCCTCCTCTTTCTCCTTCTACTTCTCATTCTCCTGTTCTTCTTTAAGACAGAATCTCACTAGTTGGCATGGAACTCTATATATAGACCATGCTGGCCTTGAACTTACAGAGAACTGATTGCTTTTGCTTCTGAATATTGGGAACAAAGGTGTATACCACTAACTGATTCTTAATGGTTATTTTGTTTGTTTGTGGTTTGCTGCTGTTGATGGTGTTGTAGCTTTTCTTCTTCTAGTGGCATAAAATAGACCATATTTACAATGCCACACATGATGTTTTAAAATATATATGCATGGTATACACATTTATTTTCTGAGAGATTTACATCTTCTTTGTAAAAAAGTTCTCTCTCTGTATCTGTATCTGTATCTGTCCCCTCTATCTGTCTCTGTCTGTCTGTCTGTCTGTCTGTCTCTCTCTCTCTCTCTCTCTCTCTCTCTCATCTAGTACTTATCTGTATTTGTTGTCTCTGCACTGTTTGACCAAACCCAAGAATTTCATTTTCCTCCTTAGCTGTGCTTTTCTTATTAGGAGCCCATTTTTATCTTCAGGCAAATTATGATGTAAATAGAGATAAGAGATGAGTAGGCTTTCAGGTGTTACATTTCCTCTGTGAACACAGCACCTGGGGAGTGAGAAATGCTGGTCAAGATGGAAGCCTGAGCAAAGGAGGCAGCCATCCCATGCCAGCAACAAGGGATAGCGTCAGAGCAAGGGACAGCATTGGTGTGCCCAGGAATCAAGTCTGTGATGATGATCAAGTTGAAAAGGAAAGTCTCTTGTATGTGGAAGACTTTGACACATTCTTTTAGGAAGGGAATGAATAGGGACAAGTTAATAGACACATTAATGGATAGGACACAGCAGAGAAAGCTGGAGCTGGAGTTTGGGGCAACTCCAGGTGTGTAGCAGCCATTCACTTGACAGAATGGCAGCCAGAGAGCATTTGTGCAGTGTTGGTTCCCTCCAATACAGAGCAGAGCCTATACCTCCTCATGGAGACAAAGCAAGAAACACGCAGGCTCCTCTCTAAAACAGATGGACTAACTGTCTTAAGACCTGTTTCTGTGTGGATATTGGTCTCAGAGCAAAGCATTCTCTGATTTGGCTCTTGATGAAAGCAAATAGAGCAGATGCATTGTCCAAGGTTGCTTTTGAGATGAACTTTCTGAAGTAAATGTGTCACTTCATGAGGTCTGAGCATCTGCAAGGATTTTCTGATCTAGCTTCCGATTCATGGGAAGTATTGACAAGGGAGCGAAAACCATCCAGTGGAAAAAAAGACAGCATTTTCAACAAATGGTGCTGGCACAACTGGTGGTTATCATGTAGAAGAATGGGAATTGATCCATTCTTACCTCCTTGTACTAAGGCCAAGTCTAAGTGGATGAAGGAACTCCACATAAAACCAGAGACACTGAAACTTATAGAGGAGAAAGTGAGGAAAAGCTTCGAAGATATGGGCACTGGGGAAAAAATTCCTGAATAGAACAGCAAGAGCTTGTGCTGTAAGATCAAGAATTGACAAATGGGACCTCATAAAGTTGCAAAGCTTCTGTAAGGCAAAAGATACTGTCAATAAGACAAAAAGGCCACCAAGAGATTGGAAAAGGATCTTTACCAATCCTAAATCAGATAGGGGACTAATATCCAATATATATAAAGAACTCAAGAAGGTGGACACTAGAAAATCAAATAACCCCATTAAAAATGGGGCACAGAGCCAAACAAAGAATTCTCAACTGAGGAATTCCGAATGGCTGAGAAACATCTGAAAAAATGTTCAGCATCCTTAATCATGAGGGAAATGCAAATCAAAACAACCCTGAAATTCCACCTCACACCAGTCAGAATGGCTAAGATCAAAAATTCAGGTGACAGCAGATGTTGGTGTGGATGTGGAGAAAGAGGAACACTCCTCCATTGTTGGTGGGATTGTGAGCTTGTACAACCACTCTGGAAATCAGTCTGGCAGTTCCTCAGAAAATTGGACATAGTACTACCTGAGGATCCTGCAATACCTCTCCTGGGCATATACCCAGAAGATGTTCCAACTGGTAATAAGGACACATGCTCCACTATGTTCAGAGCAGCCTTATTTATAATAGCCAGAAGCTGGAAAGAACCCAGATGTCTCCTCAACAAAGGAATAGATACAGAAAATGTGGTACATTTACACAATGGAGTACTACTCAGCTATTAAAAACAATGAATTTATGAAATTCCTAGGCAAGTGAATGGGTATCATCCTGAATGAGGTAACCCAATCACAAAAGAACTCACATAACATGTACTCACTGATAAGTGGATATTAGCCCAGAAACCTAGATTACCCAAGATACAATTTGCAAAACACATGAAACTCAAGAAGAATGAAGACCAAAGTGTGGACACTTCACTCCTTCTTAGAATTAGGAACAAAGCACACATTGAAGGAGTTACAGAGATCACGTGTGGAGCTGAAACAAAAGGATGGACCAACCAGTGACTGCTGCAGCCGGGGATCCATCCCATAATCAGCCACCAAACACAGACACTATTGCATACGCAAGCAAGATTTTGCTGAAAGGGCCCTGATATAGCTGTCTCGTGTGAGGCTATACCAGTGCCTAGCAAACACAGAAGTGGATGCTCACAGTCAGCTATTAGATGGAACACAGGGTTCCCAATGGAGGAGGTAGAGAAAGTACCCAAGGAGCTGAAGGGGTCTCCAACCCTATAGGTGGAAGAACAATATGAACTAACCAGTACCCCCAGAGCTCGTGTCTCTAGCTGTGGAAGTAGCAGAAGATGGCCTAGTTGGCCATCATTGGGAAGAGAGGGCCCCTTGGTCATGCAAACTTTATATGCCCCAATATAGGGGAATGCCAAGGCCAAGATGTGGGAGTGGGTAGGTAGGGGTGTAGGGTGGGGGGTGGGGGAGGGTATAGGGGACTTTCGGGATAGCATTTGAAATGTAAATCAAGAAAATATCTAATAAAAATTGGGGATAGCATTTGAAATGTAAATCAAGAAAATATCTAATAAAAATTGGGGAAAAAAAGAAAAAAAAGCCGGGCGTGGTGGCACACGCCTTTAATCCCAGCACTCGGGAGGCAGAGGTAGGTGGATTTCTGAGTTCGAGGCCAGCCTGGTCTACAGAGTGAGTTCCAGGACAGCCGGGACTATACAGAGAAACCCTGTCTCGAAAAACAAAAACAAAAAAAAAAAAAGAAAAAGAAAAGAAAAGAAAAAAAATACACCATCTTCCAGGCCATGGAGGTGCACACCTTTAATCCCAGAACTTGAGAGGCAGAGACAGACAGATGTCTATAGACCATGCTCTACACAAACAAAGAAACACAAAGAAACCCTGTCTCAAAACAAACAAACAAAAACAAGCACCATCTGTCCTGATATAAAATAAACCTACACAGGACATCTACAATTATGAAACATTCCCCACTCATCAACGTATATGCACAAACCAGGTCACCAGGCAGTTGAGGACAACTACCAACAGGAAATGTACAAGACCAGGTCTCAAGGGAACAGACTATTGCCAGAACTAGGAGAGATAGTTTAAAAATAGTTAAGGAATATATCTAAAGAGGTTAGATATTGGAATCATAAAACAAGAAGAACGGGGCTGAAAGAGGAAACTAGAGCACTCAGAGGACTTCTTATAAATTAATGCATCACCTAACACGCCTGGGCTAGGGTGCAGCACAGAGGCAGGGCACTCACCACACATGCACCAAGCCCTGGGATACATCCAGAGGACTGATTAGCCAAAAATGCTCTTTTGTGACACAGTAGATTACCCAGTGAAGCAAAAACCTGAACCACTGAGGTCAGCTAGGCTCCAGGAAACTGCCCACTCCTTTAGCATTAAATGCAGCCTTCCTGAATTCCCTGATAAATTTCTCTGTTTAAAATGGAGAATAACCTGATGGTATTTGTTTCTCTTTTTCTTCCTGTGTCATTGCTCATATAATTAACAAAAGTAAATAAATAAAATATAGTCATTATCCTATGCCTAGCATTTGCCAGGCAGATTTATTTTTCATTTATTAATTAATTCATTTTCTGAATTCTTGTCATGTGTCATATACACTAAGCACTGTGAATGAAGAGTTGACCTACATGCCTGCTATATATATGGGGCCATAAGTAGGGCAATTGAGTATTTAAGCAGAAAAGCCTGGCATTCAAACTCAAGGCTTCAAGTCTATGTCACCAAAAAAAAAGTCACAATTGACTTTAACCGCGCAACTTATTTCTCCATTCTTCAATGTCTTTCTTCATAACTTGGGCTTTACTGATCATTAGGAATTGTTGTTATAATTAAATGAATCAAGCAGAAATCCTTTGATATCTGTGAGGGTTTCAGGACCCCTTAAAGATATAAAAAATTTACAGGATGGCATAGTGTTTGCTGCGTGTCTAGCTATCAATATAGCATAAACCATCTCTATGTTGATGATAAGCCCTGATACAATGTAATACTATGTAATACTATGTAAATAGTTGTTGGTTAGAGAAGAAGATTATATATATTCTTCCCAGATCCACTAAAAATAAAACAATGTTGGTTCTTGTTTGAATTCACAGATGCAGAATACAGATATGAATAGGCAACTGTCTATGAAAGCACTTGCCATGTAATATTTCAGTGATAGGCAACAAGCCGTCATAGGCAATGGTGACAGAATAAGATAGTAAAAACTAGAATATGGTATTAAAGGGGCCCACTGTGACCACCTGTTCTTGCCTGAGTGGTTCAAAGTATTCTCAGAGAATGTCAAGTCTAAATTAAAAACAAGGAAGTAACAAGACTTCATTGAGCAGCTTAAAATATTGGCACATGTGTATAATCCTAGCCCCGGGAAGGCTAAAAGAAGGCTTGTGAGTTCGAGATGTATCTGGACATACAGCAAGACCCAGACTTTAAAAAAAATATTAGATGGGGAAAGAGGGAATGAGGCCAAGAAATTTGGTTTTCGGAGTTTCCGATTCTTATTTCTGTCACTGTCATTGGATATGAAACATGTGTCAAAGAACAACCAGAAAGGGCAGAAGGCACTAAAATCAGGATTTAGATAGAGCTGAAAAGTCTAGGAACTTGTCAAGAGCTTTCACCATGGGAGTAGTTGATCAGTTCTACATGTAGAAATATTACTCTAGCTGCAAAGAAATCGGGAAGAACTGGGTACAGAACTTAGGTCTATACAAGCTTTGCGTTTGCATAGAAAATAAATTGTGCTGGCCTGTGATTATAGGCCATAAGGATTATAGAACATATAGGACATAAGAAAATAGAAAGTATAGATCTGAGCAAAGGACTTAGTGTAGAAGAAATGAGTAGAGTTCAAGAGTAATTCCACTGCTGGACCATAGTGACAGTCACTGAAACAAGGTAGCCCAGGAAGAGGAGCTTACCGGGGTAACATAACTGTGAATTTGGCTTTGTACTTGACATGGGTAACATGAGACATCCAAGTGCAGATATGGACTAGGAGTTGAAGATGTGTCTAAAGTCCAAGACTGCCTGGAGATGGATATGGGGTAGAGATGGCCTAGCATGGTTTCCCACCATAGAGATCTGTTTTGTTGTTGAGAATGGCCATCAAAAGCTTCATGGTCCTAGAAAATGTTTCCTAAAGAAGACCCTTGATGTTTGGTATTTTGGTTTGTTCCTTTCTTGGTTGGAAAAAAATGTGTATCTAATTTCCTTATTAGAATAGCAGAGAAAGCCATTTTCATCTGAAATATCTTTTAGAAGCTACTTACAACATTCAGAGCATGTTTGGATGGGGAAGAGTGTATCAGTCAGAATAAACTGTGATCTGCAATGGTAACAAGTAGCTCAGACAATACCAGCAGCTTGTGACAGCAAAGGTTTCATTTCTCACTCCTAACAAATTTCTATTATGGCTCATCAGAAAGTTCATACTATAGTTCAAGTTACTGTGATGGTCTTCATTCATAACCTTGATGCTATTTATCAACGGGGTCAGAAAATGGAACTCTAGAGGAACTAGGACCTCAATGACATGCTGTTAAGAATTGAGAATTGAAAAAGAAAAGAATTGAGAATTGGTACACCACATCTGTTCATAAGTCATTTGTCAGGATCAGTCACATGGCTCCATCCAATCAGAAGGGGTCCAGGAAGCACAGTATCATATGTCTGGAAAGTGGAGAGCTGGACTTTCTTGGTGAATGACAAAGATAAATTCTACATAAGTGACTATTAACTTGAAATCTATCCTAATGCAGCTCTTCTGAGAACTGCCTATAGCATGCCATTTATGGGAAACAATGCCAAAACCTTTAATATTAAGGATGAGGACAGAAAGGTCATACTCTTTGTACATCCTCAGTATATAACCTGCCTTCCTCTGGGTGACATGCTAACAGAGGGCTCACATCAGCCTTGTGCTACGCACTCTGGATCAGCGGCCATTCCATCACGTGGGCAGAACTTCCTTCCCCTCAGGTAGTCCTGTCTCTCACTGGTCATGTTCCTGAAGAGTCTTAGTTCCTTTCTAGAATGATGCAAAGGTTCTGTGTAGCTGTGTAACTTTATTCTTGGGTGCATTGGTAGCCAGCAGCTCTGGGCCACTACAACCTCATGTCACCAGATACTTACAATCAGAACTTTTCTACTTCTTGGACCCTGAAGTCCTGAAGAATTACCTAGGGAAGCAGTGAGCATATTTTTAATTTGAATAAGAGCCTTCTTCCTTGACAACAACCCAAAGAAATGGAAAACATGTTACTACAGAGCAGCTAACCTAGGACACACTAAACAATGTCCAAATCACAAGGGGTCACTGCAGAGACAAGAAGTTGGCGACTGTCTGTACTTACCATACAACTTCCTAAATTTAGCCTCCGCTCAGCAGATAGCATACACCAAAAGCCAGCAGATGCCAATGTAGGCAATGCTGAACTAGGTATAACTCCCATCTACCCACTCATGATTCCATGGCCAACTGACAGGGCAGAAACATAAGCCAGGATAGAGACATGAAGAGCATGGTAGATATGACCTTAGGAGCTCTTAGAGTACAGTGCCCAAGCTTCCCCACCTAGAGACTCGGTCATATGGTATATGAACCTAAATCATGCTGTGCATACTTTTATACATAAATGGTAACTGACATCATAAATATTAGTGAAACCACGTGACCGGGACATATAGAAGAAGCAACTCAGTACAGCAATTTTAGAATAGGAGTATGGAAGGGAAGACACAAGAGCCAATACGAAGTGGAAGGAAGCAAAAATGTGATTCTTGGAATCCAAGTAGCTGAGATAGCACAAGAGCGCTGCACTAAAGATAGCTTATCCTGACGGAGACACAAGCCTTTGCACCCTTTGCTGTGTTTTGGCCATAGCAGTGCCAGAGGAAGGATTGGTCGTCAACACCACATAAAAGGAAGTGGAGGGTAACAAGGAGATGGGACAGAAAGGATGGGAGTGTCACACTTACTTCCTCTAATCATCACAGCAATTCTGCAAGGCAAACATTGCTTCCTCTGTTTCACAAGTAAGGAAAGAAAGTTACCTATGGGGTAGTCCATCTGGGAGATGCGAGAGCTAAGACTGACACCCAAGTCTGAGAGGCAGAGAGCCAAGTCTTCCCACAAGCTACTGCTCCCAGCATCCAAGCCACCTGGTGCATCTGTGCTGACATGTCACGCAGCAATTGTCAGAAGAGCCTCTTCTAGAGCCCGATATAAAAACTCACGGAACAGCAGGATAGGAGCATGGCTGCGTGTTAACCAGAGAAGTGCTTCGATGAGAAGCAGCAAGCAGCTTCGATCTTCTCCTCGTGGTACCTTCTGTGTTTGTTTTCTGGGCTCCAAGTGTGTCTCTGAATTCCTTGGACCGAGACACCCTTTGCTGTGGTTCAAAGATCCTAAGCTGCCAAACTCAGATTCCAGGCTGTGCCTCTTTGAAGAAGCAGCTTGAACTGATTGTTCTTCGGCTTCTCACATAAATTACAGAACATGAGGCCCACAGCTTTGCCCCAAGTTGTCAACAGGTTTTAATTGTCTCTGCTTTTCCGTACACACAGATGGCTATGCTAAACCGCTCTGAGCAGACCTCTGCTGTCTCCAGTAAGAACAAAACAGACACAACAAATGAAAATCCACTTGAAAAGAAATTTATAACAAAGTCCAAAATAGCTTCTTTTTCCCCCCCTGAAGGTAAGTGTTACATAAAGGAAAACAGTAGAAGTAACTGTGAAAGAATAGAGGAGAAAGGTTTTTTTTTAAGCATAATACTAATCTGTGAAAAGAAATAGAAGAATGGCCAAGAAGTAAGTGAAATCAGGATGTCCAAATGCAGCCCTTAGGCCATATGCATCCCTCGTGGTGGCTAGAAATTTGGCACAGCACATCTGCAGATGACAATGTCATGTCACAATGCCAAAAAGCAAGACACTACGTTAGATGATTTTAGAAAAACAAGAGGTTCTTTTTACTGGTAATGGCCATAACAGGCCATCAGCTTCAGTTTTCTTTGTCCAAGGTCATTAAGATTTACTACAAATGACCAAACAGATCACAAATGAGAATCTGTCTCTAAAAACAGGGCATTCAAAACTAAGATGTACACAAAGCTGCATAAAAACGTGTTTTGTAAACTAATTAAAAAACATAATTTTATAAGTGTGTTTGAAGGGAAGTACCCAAGAATTTATGAGTAATTAAGTTAAAATCCTAGGACAAGATATACTAGGATCATAAGATGTCTCCTTATGAGTTGTTTAGGGAGCCTCCACAGGACCCCAAGATAATGTTATTGCTCTAGGTTTTCCAGAAGACTAAATTATAAGATCCTATTGCCAAGGATTCTGGTTCCAGGACATAGAGAAATCAAGCTGAAACTAAGCTGGAAGCTGCCTCCCTACTGGCTAAGCTCATTGCACCAGAAGGTGCTATGCAGACTGCTGGGAAAGAAAAGCCATCAACTCTCTTAGCTGGCTATGACCCCTGAGAGCTTTAATATTGAACTATCAGGTAAGATGCACATTCCTGTAAGTAAGATTACTGTTGTGGGGGTAACCAACCACTTTCTAATTGGACATGAAGCTTGGACAGGAGAGAGCTCATGTTGATAGTCAACATGGTTTTTAAAAATGGCTGGAGAAGTCATAGGTCTTAGTGGAAGGATCTACTATCATCTGTTTGCAAAATGGACATATTATCTAATTGCCTTCTACATATTTATGTTTATACCCATAGATTAAGTGCTGCTTTCTACGAGTCAAGTTTCCATCTTCAGTTGGCAGTGGTAATACAGAGACTCATAACTGGTCACAGTGCAAAGAATGAGTGTGATAAGTACTTAGCCCTAAAGTGAACATCAACATACTTTCTCCCAGGTGCAAAGAACACCACAGAAGGAGGACAGAATAAGTATGAAAGCCAAAGGAAGGGAGTGGATGCTATAAGACACTACCTTCTGTGCATGACTCAGCTGATTCCTCTGGTGAACCCACGACCTCTAGGCAACCTTGGTTATCTACACAAGAGCAGACCCATGGAGATTCCATTACAGATGGGGAAGAGCTCATAAGGTCCCACCACTCCCTCATGATTCATAGCCTATGTTTCTAGAGATGGGGAGCCTTCAGTGGTGTGGCCTCTGGTAGGTTTCTCTTGTGCAAGTAAATAACCCCATATCTATGCATACTCATTTAACCATCCATAATTATATGTCACAAAAGACATAAAAGTAGAAGGGGAACATCTGGAAGCAAACATGTGAACTGGGCACCATTTGCATGACAGCATAGCATGTAAAGATAATAATAATAATAATAATAATAATAATAATACAAGATGAAGTACATATGTGGTCCAGATGTAAAAGCATTTTATGTGATGAAAGGAATTAATAAATTACACTCTGCAAAGTCTGCTGCATCCAATTATATTGCTGCCAAACATGTGAGAAATTTCTACGGTTTCTGTACATTCTATCCAAAATGCACCATGATTATAAATGTCATGGCTAAATGATAAATTTTGATTTCTTATTGATTTACTAGCTATATACACACACAAGAACATATGTGTATATATTCATACACACATATGAATGCATACATACATATGCATTCACACACATAAACACATATACATAAGCACACATATATACACATATATATACAAATACACACACATATAAAGTTGGTCCCTTTTGTTTATATTTTGTGCAATGTATATTAATAATACTTTAATTCTTATCTCAATATCTGAATTTTAACTTTCTATGCAATGCATGTTAATCTTATTTTTCCTACCTGATTGTAAAGATCACCCTACATGATGACTAAAGTTTCACAGTATTACAATTCTACTTCCCTTGCCCACTAAATCCAAGTACATATTTAGATATGTTTCTAGATTTTCCAGTTTGTTTACTTCCCATTTGGCAATGTACCAATGCTAGACTATTTCAATATTGGGAGTTTTATAGTATATTTTGAGATCAGAGGAGAATGATCCTTATTTTTAAGAAATCTGACTGTTCATACATGTATTTTTCACACATTCATCTTTCACATTTTGTGTATGCATGCATAAGTGGATGTGTATGCTATAGCACACATGTAGCGGTCAAAGGACAACTTTTGAAAGTCTCTCCTTCCACCCTGAGTCCCAGGAATCAAATGCAGATCCTCAGACCTAGCTGCAATTGCCCTTACCCATTGAACCATCTCTCTAGCCATACATATTATTTCTAATTGACTTTTATATTTAAAAGATTGTTAGAATTATATTGCTCTTATGAATTAAGGGTAATGAAGTTCTTCTTGAAAGAACTTTATGAAGCTGAGTTATTCTGCACATCGACAATTCTGGCTTTCCACATTACAGTTATTTACTGAATGGAGGAGCAGCAAAAACCCTTTGGAGGTGCCAGGGATGCCAGGCTCCTGATGCTAACTGTGCAGTCTTCATTAGAATGACTTAAAGCCTAGCTTCAGTTTAATGTTCTGTTCTCATTTTTGTAAAAATATTCAGAAACTTTAGACTTCTCTGCATGTCCCATTTGCACACCCCAGGCTGAACCATAACTAAATGAGTCACTCTCGTGTGGAATAAATATCATCTAATAATGTTTTGACCTCCAAGTGCTCTGAAATTAGTTAAATACATTTACACAACCCAAAACACAGCTCCGCTCATCTAGAAACAGCAGGAGGCATCACTCCATGAAAACAGCATATGAAATTATCAAATTTGGAACCACTTCAGAAAATAATCATTTGTTGATTAGCATGTGACAATTCACTTTGAAGGATTTCAAATATATTTGACAACTGATGGCCTTGGTGGCTTGCATTATTGATTATTTTCATTGGTTATCCTCACTATACAATAATTACATTATCTCATTTTTTTCACTTGTGTATTTTATAGGTGATTACTAGAAGGACATTGTCCATTAGTTAAGAACGAATTATTTTAGGGTGACACCATGAATCCATCAATGAGTTCAGAATAAAGGAAGGAAGCCCCGTGTAACCACATAAGTGAACTAGATCACCTAGAGACATTGAAGAACGCATAGGTCAGAAGAACAACCACTCACATCTGACCCATCAATACATGGTTGCCTAAATACTGGCTGGTCACAACCTGTGCATAGTTCTATAGTGGGCTTAAAATTATCAACAATTATTCTCCTGAACTCACTATTACTCCACAGAACACTGTACTAAGAAAACAACAATAGACTTAATTAGTGGTGGTTTGAATAAAAATTGCCCCTTGGGCTCATATATTTGAATGCTTAGTCACAGGGAGTATCATCATTTGAAAGAATTAGAAGGAATAAGAGGCCTTGTTAAGAGAGTGTCACCTTCTTGAGTTCTTTATATATATTGGATATCAGTCCCCTATCTGATTTAGGATTGGTAAAGATCCTTTCCCAATCTGTTGGTGGCCCTTTTGTCTTGTTGACAGTGGACTTTGAGGTTTCAAAATCCCATACCAAATCCAGAATCAGTTTCTTTCTTTCTTTCTTTCTTTCTTTCTTTCTTTCTTTCTTTCTTTCTTTCTTTCTTTCTCTCTCTCTCTCTCTCTCTCTCTCTCTCTCTCTCTCTCTCTCTCTCCTCTCTCTCTGCCTATGGATCATGATGTAGACCCCTGCTTCTGTTCCAGTGTCTGCCTGCATGCCACCATGCTCCCTGTCATGGTGGTAATGGTCTGAACCCTTGAAACTGTAAGAAATCTCTCAACTAAATGGTTTCTAATAGAAGAACTGCCTTTCGTGGTGTCTCTTCACAGCAATAGATTAGTCACTAAAACAATTAGAGAGTGTCTTTCAATCAGCCTGCAGTTTTGCCTTGATGCCCATAAATTTGAAATTGTTGAAATAGTGTTGCTTCTGCTCATATAGCCCATGAACCCTTCAGACCAGAATCTCTGGGCATTTGAGGGAAGCTGGCAAATTGCCAATCTCCATCTTTTCTTCATCCCTGCTAAATGTAATTTCCCTAGTCACATGCCCGGCTCTGTAGCAAACCACATGCTATGCCCCCTAACCCTCCGTTCTAGGGGATCACACAGACCTTCTCCTATATGCCCAGCTCTGTAGCAAACCACATGCTATGCCCCCTAACCCTCAGTTCTAGGGGATCACACAGTCCTTCTCCTATATGCCCAGCTCTGTAGCAAACCACATGCTATACCCCCTAACCCTCAGTTCTAGGGGATCACACAGTCCTTCTCCTATATGCCCGGCTCTGTAGCAAACCACAGGCTATGCCCCCTAACCCTCTATTCTAGGGGATCACACAGACCTTCTCCTATATGCCCAGCTCTGTAGCAAACCACATGCTGTGGCCCCCTAATCCTCAGCTCTAGGGGATCACACAGACTTTCCCCTTCAACCTTCCATCTTCACACTCATCTGTAGCAGGAAGAGCTGGGCCACCTCTATGTAAGTGATGGGGGCCATGCAGCGGAAAAAGCATCTCCTGCAGGAGGACCTAATTGAGGACTGCCTGAGAGACCAAGGATTGCTGGTGCAGACAATGCAGGCAATTGGAAACTGCTGTTTAGAAGAGATGCTTTCTTGGGAGCAATGAAACGCCAATAGAGGGTATTAAAGAAGCTTGCAGCAGTGTTCAGAGAGGTTGCTGTGGCATTTCTCGCCTGTTTCTGGAGTCTCTATCATTGACTGCACCACCTCACCTCTTACCCGCAAGTGCAGGTAGAGTCTGGTGATGAATAGCCCAGGACACAGGCAACACTTATCAATTTATCCTAGCCCCTAACAACAGCAGGCATTCCCTGCAAACCACCCCCCCAGACCACTATTGGCCAGGAAAGCAGGTTACTAACTGCAAATCTTCACCTCTCCCTCCTTTCCTCCAAATCCAATCCCCCAGTCTCATCCCCAGCTCTGTAGCAGATATCCTGCTATGGCCTCTCTTCTTTACCACCATTCCCAGGAGACAAGGAAGATCCTTTGGAATACCCTGTTTTCCTCATTCCTATAAATCCCCACATAGCTCTCTCCCCTCCTCGCCCATCCTCATTCCTAAATGCAGCTACCAATACCTGGAAATATATTTTACCCCTAGGCTTTATATTGCTGTGATGGACCCTGACCAAAAAGCAAGCTGTGGAGGGAAGGGATCATTTGGCTTACACTCCACATTGCTATTCTTCAGGACAAAAACTCAAACAGGGCAGGAACCTAAAGGCAGGGGCTAATGCAGAGGCCATAAAGAGGTGCTGCTTACCAGCTTGCTCATCATGGATTGCTCATAAAAACCCAAGACTATCTACCCAGAGACAGAACCACCCACAATGAGCTGAGCCTTCCCCCATCAAACACTAATTAAGAAAATGTCTTACAAGCCAGGCCACAGTGGGACAAGCATTTAATACCAGAACTTGGGAGTCAGAGACAGGCAGA
Organism: Mus minutoides; assembly: GCA_902729485.2. Lineage (NCBI taxonomy): Eukaryota > Metazoa > Chordata > Mammalia > Rodentia > Muridae > Mus > Mus minutoides. The sequence goes on from LR749690.1 coordinate 1,067,510, forward strand.
TCTCTGAGATTGCACCCATCCTGGTCTACAGACTGAGTTTCAGGACTGCCAGGACTACACAGAGACACCCTGTCTCAAAAACGAAAAGAAAAGGAACTTGCCTTACAGCTCATATGGGGACATCTTCTCCATTTGAGGTTCCTTTCTTTCAGATATCTCTAGTTTGTATGTCCAGTTGGCATAAGACTATCCAGAACACCCCATAAATACCAGTGGCCACACATATCAGGATCCTAGAAGAATTCCCTTCCAGGCAATACATAGCCACATACCCTTCTAAGAACCAGAGAGGGCAATAGAACCAAGGAACAAAATACCCAGCCAACAAAGACAAGACCAGATATTCGGACTCAGAATTACAACCTTCCCAATCTCAGATGCCTAGAAATCAACACACAAACACAATCAACGGTAGTGAAGGCAATATGTCTCCACTAAAGCCCAGCAACCCTACTACAGCAAGGCTCTGGGAACTGCAACATAGCTGAAGTACAGACATAGGCCTTAAAATAGCAATTATGAATAAAGAGGAAATGAACAAATCTCTTACAGAAATTATGAAAATAAAACAGTGGAAGGAGACTATAAAACAGTCCAATACTTGAAAGTGGAAATAGAATCAATAAAGAAAACCCAAACTGAGGGAAATCTGGAAATGAAAATTTTAAGAACTCAGAAAAGGCCGGGCAGTGGTGGTGCACGCCTTCAATCCCAGCACTTGGGAGGCAGAGGGAGGCGGATTTCTGAGTTCAAGACCAGCCTGGTCTACAAAGTGAGTTCCAGGACAGCCAGGGCTATACAGAGAAACCCTATCTCAAAAAAACAAAAAACAAAAACAAAAGCAAACAAACAAACAAACAAATAAAAACAACTCAGCAAAGAAACTCAGAAGTAAGCTTCACCAACAGAGTAAAAGATTCAGAAGAGAGAGTATCAGGCATTGAAGACACAATAGAAAAAAATGGATATTTTGGATAAATAAAATGTTAAAGCTGGGGCTGGAGAGATGGCTCAGTGGTTAAGAGCACTGACTGCTCTTCCAAAGGTCCTGAGTTCAAATCCCAGCAACCATATGGTGGCTCACAGCCATTTGTAATGAGATCTGATGCCCTTTTCTGGTGTGTCTGAAGACAGCTACAGTATATACATATAATAAATAAATAAATCTTAAAAAAATGTTAAACCAAAAAAAAAAAAAATCTTGACACAAAACATCCAGGAAGCCTGGGACACTGTAGGAAAAAAAAAAAAAAACTTAGAATAATAGGAATAGAGGAAAAGAAACCCAGGTCAAAGGTCCAAAAAATATTCTCAACAAAATCATGGAAGAAAATTCCCTAGTCTAAAGAAGGACATACTTATTAAGGTACAAGAAGCATACAGAACACTAAAAAGACTGGACCAGAAAAGAAATTCCCCTTGCCACATAATAATCAAAACACTTGTTTTGGTTAGGGTTTCTATTACTGTCCCAAAGCACCATGACCAAAAACCAAGTTAAAGAGGAAAGGGTTTATCCAGGTTACACTTCTGAAGCACTGTTCATCATTGAAAAAGGTCAGGACAGAAAAGAATCTCAAACAGGCCAGGATTCTGGAGGCATGAGATAATACAAGGGCCATGAAAGAATGTTGCTTCCTGGTTTGTTTTCTCTGGCTTGCTTTTTTATAGAACCAAGACCACCAGCTTAGAGATAGATCACAACCATAATGGGCGGAGACCTCCTCAATCAATCATTAACTAAGAAAATGTGCCCTACAGCTGGGTTTTATGAAGGTGTTTTCTCAATTGATATTCCCTCCTTTCAGATAAACCTAGTTTGTGACAAATTGGTGTAATACTAGCCAGCACAGGCAAGAATGTGGAGAATGGGGGACACTCCTCCATTGCTGGTAGGGTTGCAACCACTCTGGAAATCAGTTTGGCAGTTCCTCAGAAAATTGAGCATAGTACTACCTGAGGACCCAGCTGTACCACTCCTAGGCATATACCCAGAAGATCTCCAACATGTAATAATGACACATGCTCCACTATGTTCATAGCAGCCTTATTTATAGTAGACAGAAGATGGAAAGAACCCAAATGTCTTTCAACAGAGGAATGGATACAGAAAATGTGGTACATTTACACAATGGAGTACTAGTCAGCTATTAAAAAAAAAAGGGCGGGGACGCGGGAGGGTAAGGGAAAATTTCTGGATAACATGTGAAATGTAAATGAAGAAAATATCTAATAAAGAGAAAAAAATGATGAATTCATGAAATTCTGATGCAAATGGATGGAACTGGAAAATATCATCCTGAGTGAAGTAACCCAATCACAAAAAAACACACATGGTATGCACTCACTGATAAGTGGATATTTGTGGATATTGAAAAGCTCTAAATACCCAAGATACAATTCACAGACCACATGAAGCTCAAGAAGAAGGAAGACCAAAGTGTGGATACTTCAGTCCTTCTTAGAAGGAGAACAGTGGGTGGGCAGGGGAGCAGAGAGGGGGGAGGGGGGAGGGGGGAGGGGACTTTCGGGATAGCAATTGAAATTTAAATTAAGAAAAGATCTAATAAAAAAATTGAAAAAAAAAGTAACTAAAAAAATAAATAAATCACTGGTTTGTACTTAAAAAAAAAAAAAAAGAAGGAGAACAAAATACTCACAGGAGAAAATATGGAGATCAAGTATAGAGTAGAGACTGAAGGAAAGGCCATCTAGAGACTGTCCCACCTGGCAATTCATCCCATATACAGTTACCAAACCCAGACAGTATTGTAGATGCCAAGAAATGCTTGCTGAAAGGAGTCTAATATGGCTGTCTCCTGAGAGACCCTGCCAGAGCTTTACAAATACAAAGGTTTATGCTCTCAGCCAACCATTGGACTGAGTGTGAGGTCCCTAATAGAGGAGTTTGAGAAAGGACTGAAGGAATTGAAGGAGTTTGTAACCCCATAGGAAGAACAACAATATCAACCAACCAGACCCCTGAGAGCTTCTAGGGACTAAGCCATCAACCAAGGAGTACACATGGCTCCAGATGCATGTCAGGCATCAATGGGAGGAGATGTCCTTGGTCCTGTGAAGGCTTGATAGATGCCCCAGTGTAGAAGAATTGAGGGTGGGGAGGTGGGGGTGGTGAGTGGGTGGAAGAACACCCCCATAGAAGCAAGGGGAGGGAAGGTGGGATAGGGAGAAACCAGGAAAGGGAATAACGTTTGAAATGTAAATAAAGAAAATATCCACTTAAAAAAAAACAAAAAAGACTAGCCATCACAACACTAAAAGTACAGAATTAAAAAAAAAAAAAAAAAAAAAAAAAAAAAAAAAAAAAAAAAAAAAAAAAAAAAAAAAAAAAAAAAAAAAAAAAAAAAAAAAAAAAAAAAAAAAAAAAAAAAAAAAAAAAAAAAAAAAAAAAAAAAAAAAAAAAAAAAAAAAAAAAAAAAAAAAAAAAAAAAAAAAAAAAA
>LR749690.1:1071070-1198186 GCA_902729485.2 Mus minutoides
AAAAAATCACATGGGCAGGCAAATCACCAGTACTCAAAAATAAATAAATAAATAAATAAATTTTAAAAAGTTAATATGGTGATCTCTGAAATGTGTTTAAGGCCATACTTTCCTGCCTTAAAGAGTAATACATATAAAAATCCAACAGCCTTCTTCCATCTCATTCCAGCCCTGGTCCCTTCAGCTTAATTGCTAGTGTTTCTGTGGGCTTAATTAAGTAAGTCCCTGGTTCCACCCTGACCAACTTTCTTTCAAGTTTCTCGAGGCATGTGGTGATATGTATATGCCCAGCCCAGGGAGTGCCACTATTAGAAGGTGTATCCCCCTATTGGAGTAGGTGTATCACTGTGGGTATGGGCTTTAAGACCCTCATCCTAGCTGCCTGAAAGTCAGTATTCTGCTAGCATCCTTCAGATGAAGATGTAGAACTCTCAGATCCTCCTGCACCACGCCTACCCAGATGCCACCATGTTCCTACCTTGATGATAATGGACTGAACTTCTGAACCTGTAAACCAGCCCCAATTAAATGTTGTCCTTATACGAGTTGACTTGGTCATGGTGTCTGCTCACAGCAGTAAGACCCTAACTGATACAGGGCAACATCCTGAGAGCCTTTATGTTATGAGAGCAAGTTTTTTCATCTTTGAGACAGAGGTAGGCTAAAAAATTTTTTAAACAATCCAATTCTATTTGTTTTTATTTCATCCCATTTCTTTTCATGTATTTTGCTATGAGCAATCCAAAGAAGTGATAGCAAACCCTGGATGAGCTGTGCCTTCAGGAGGTGGGCCAGTCACAGGAGCATCTGATGGAACTCTTGTAGTACTCCAAGACTTGCCTGCAACACTTTGCTTAGGAATAACCTCAACTAAATGCCCACTTTCAGCACTCAGGCATTGAGCCTCCCACTAGAACCTGGCAAATCCATTACTGTTGTACAACAAAATGCACTTTCTTCTCATTTTAAACACATTTCCAATTCCATATGTGGCAATACAAGAATGGTCTTTTTAAGGTACTCATTTTTACCTGCATTGTTTCTAATTATTAACATTAGTTAAAAAGTCTTTGCCTTGTCATCTAGCTAAACTTCCCAGATGCACTAGAATTAGAACATGCACTTGAGAGAGATGAGATGGCCCACCACTCCCTGAACACTGGATAAGTGTTAAGCCTCATTAAAACACTGTTGAAATTTGTTTAAATTGCTGTTAGTGTTAGCAATACATTCTTTAAATTTCCATTTTAAGCACTCCTTCTGATGTTCATTTTCTTGTAAAAAAGGAAAGATGCTAGAGCTGATGTAGTTTGACTTCCACGAGACTCTCTTGCTGTCCAGGCTTCCTCAATAAAGGACAGTTATCCGAACAGCAGTTAGATGACCCCTAACCTCTTACCAGGTGTTCTGAACACTCCACAGATGCCTTGATGCAGGGCTGCAAGAATTCCATCAGATGAAGCTGTGACTGGTCCACCTCCTGACGACACAACTCATCCAGGGCTTGCTATCACAAGTTACAGTGTTCCTTTTCCTCCTTGGCCAGAAGGGGGTGACTTTCTCTGGTGGAAGGACTATAACTGGTGCTGAGGCAAGGCTATGATTGGCCCAAACAAATCACTGTGGTTGGTCCAAATCAAATGGCTATGGTTTGTCCAAAAGTCCTTTGTAGACCTATATAAGTAGGCAGCACAGGCCAATGTGCAGGTTCCTAAGATTTCTGCTCTACCTTACCCGATGTTGCAACACCAGACCCTCTCTGGAATAGCCCTTTGTTGCCTATGTGCAGTAATTGGGGCTAAGCTGGAACATAAAGAAACAGAAGTACCAGATAGCAGTGAGAATAAAAGCAAAGGCAGCAGGAATTAGACAGGTAAGAAAAAAAAAAAAATGTTGGCCTTGGTAGCAACTTGACAACCGTCATAGTTCATTTATGTTACTATGATGAACTACAGCAACCATAAGGAGAAAACAGTTTATTTTACTTACAATTCCAGGATACAAATCCGCTGTTGGTGGGCAGTCAGATCAGGAAGTCAGGCAGGTAGTCACAACATATTCACAGTCAAGAGCAGAGAGAAAGAAATGTACCCGTGCTGCGTGTTTGGTTATGCTTAGCTATTTTTCTTTACTCTTGGGCAATTTAGAACCCATCCCAAGAAACAATGCTGCCCACTTTCACTGTGGGTCTTCCCACATCAATTATCAATCAAGACAATCTGCCACAGGCATGCCCACAGGCTGGCCAGAGCTAAACAACTGTTTCTCATTAGTTCTCTCTTCCCAGAGGAATCCAAAAGCACATTGACGATTAAAACTAACCATTGCAACAGCTGAAAAAGTCCTTGTGGCCAAAGAGATGGTCCTAGTAACTTGTGCCCACTTCCCATCTCCAGGGCTGGGCAGTTGTAATAGTACAAACTGTGAGTTTGGAAGCTTCAGCTTCCAAACACAGAGCATTAACAACTGCAATCTGCCAGCTGGTGAGAGCCCAATGGCCTCAAGGTTGGCCTTGGAAACTCTTACTCAGCTTCCCATCTGCAGCAACTGTGCTCTATGACTTGCTTTTGGTACCCAGTTTCTGAACCTTAAACCATGGATTCTGAGCACAGTTTGTTGGTAACTGTTCCTAACAGTAGAGTGTAAGGATCTCACCACCATCATCAAGTACCTGTGCACAAGTGAGCATCCTTACTGTCTTAGCGTTTCCACTCCTGAGAAGTCACACTATGACCAAGGCAACTCTTATAAGGGACAGCATTTAATTGGGACTGGCTTACAGATTTTGAAGTTCAGTCCATTATCATCATGGTGGGAAGCAAGGAGGAGAGTCTTAAGGCCCACCCCCACAGTGACACACTTCCTCTAACAAGGTAATAATACTCCTAATCCTGGCCACTCCTTGAGTCTGAGCATATTCAAACTACACATTCCATTCCTTGGACCCCACAAGCTTATTCAAACATATAAAGCTATGGGGGCCATATCTATCCATAGCGTAATGCAAAATATACTTTAGTCCAACTTCAAAAGTCCCATAGTCTATGACAGTCTCAATAGTGTTAAAAGTCCAAAGTTCAAAGTTTTTTCTAAGATTTGTCCAATCACTTAAATATAATCCCTTATAAAATCAAAATCAAAGAGCAAATCACATACCTCTAACATCACAAAATGTACAATACCGTTCTGAAATGTCATAGAGCTCCAATGTCTGGGATCCACACATGATCTTCTGGGCTCCTCCAAAGGGTTTGGGTCACTTCTCCATCTCTGCTCTCTGTAGCACTCTCTCTGGTTGACTCTACTCCATTGCTACTGTTGTTCTTAGTGGTTATCCCATGTTACTGGCATCTTCAATATACTGGGGTCTTCTGCTGCAACTAGGCTTCACCAATAGCCTCTCATAGGCTCTCTTCATGGTACCAAGCCTCAATTTCTTTGCATGACCCCTTCAGTCCTGGACTGTCAACTGTAACTGAGGCTGTACCTTAACCAATGATCTTTCCTGGCCTCTCACAGTGTCAAGCCTCAGTTGATCTCCATTAATCCTTCATACTTTCAAATCTAGTACTACCTGGGTGATTCTTACACATTACCAAGTCCAGCTGCAGCATGAAGTAGCGTTGGCTATCTCTGGAAGACAGCTTCTTTGTGCTCTCAGAAAACACTTCCCAGAAGATTTCACCTCAGTGATACTGGGCTCTTCTTAATCACCACTAATTTCTTAGGTCCAGCTAACCAGCATCAATTTGTCCCAGTAATCCCTTCTATTTTTTATCCTAAAGCCAGAGCCACGTGGCCAAAGTCAACAAATTCTGCTACTTGTTGGAGCTGGAACGTGCCCCCTCATTCTATTACAACAGCAGCAGCTTTCTGTTTTCCTACTTCTTGGCTGCCTAAGGTTGGCTGTCCTAAAAGTTGTTATGTAGATTGACCTTGAACTCAGAGATCTGCATGGTTGTGTCTCCTGGGTTCTGGGATTAAAATCCAGTACCACCAAGTCTAGATCTAAGCTTTTCTCTGCCTGGAATTTGTTCTGTCTTGGGCTGGCCTTGAACTCAGTGATCTGCTTGCTTCTGTACCCTGTGATTAAAGGCATGTACCAGCAAGGCTGTTTTATACATGGTCAAGTTAGTTAATAGTGTTAATAAAGTCTGTCTTGCCTCTACTGATTTTCTATCTAAGTTTTCTATCAATTAGTGAAAGAAAGATTGCTACCTCTGTGGAATTATTTTCTCTTGCTGTCCTATCATGTATTTTAAAACTCTGTTTAGAGATGCATAAATGTTTCAGGGTTATGTTTTTTTTGATTAAGTGAATACTTTGTAATGAATTCTAGCAAAATATTCTTTTTACTAAAATGTTTTTAATTAAATAATATACCTGCTCCAATTTTGTTCTTAGTCATATGACATATCTTCTTTTTGTCCTATTTTAAACCATTTTTTAAATTTTATATATAAATAATGTTCATTATAAGCAGCATATAGTTTGTTTCCTTTTTTACTATTATTGCATTTTAATTTAAGTGCTTGGGTTATTTGCACTTAGTGTAATGACTGATCGAGTTAAGTTTAACTATGTCATATTGCTATTTCTTTTCTATTGGTTACATCTGTACATTTGTTTTCTATGATTTCATTTGATTTTTTTCTTGGTTTTTGAATTGTTTTATTGAAAAACGTCTGCATGTTTTTTTTAACTTATTTCATACCACTTTCAAGTGATAGTCAATTGTCAAGAACGGCAAAGGATTTGCTGCTTGTTATGTAATCATCCTTGAAAAGATAATGTAGATTGAAAGGCCTTCTTCCTTGCAACTGCTGTCCATTTCAGACATATAAAAATACAGGAAAATTGTGGAGAATTAGTTCCCAAAATATATACCCTTTATTTCTAACACTTCTCTGGTCTTTGACAAATTTCCTATCTACATTGGCAATCATTATGACTAATCTGACCCCCAAGGACTTAAGTCCTGTTTGATTTGTTTCACACAACATTTAATTATAGATATTCTCTGTAGGATTCCAAGCAGGGGGATGAGGCAAACCTGTAGTATTGATCTCACTCATACCCCCAGTGTCTCAGAACCACCCAGCTGAACAAATCCCATAAACCAGAAGGGTTTTATAAACCAGGTGGCTTTATAATCACGTTTCTGTATTTTTCTTTCCCCTTGGCCCAAAGCATTAATCCATGAACAGCAGGATCCATTAGTGATTGTACAAACCACTTTGGCCAACATGAAAGGTAGCCCAGAGAATTCTGCCTTCTGTAACGAGCCTGGTCAATGAGTTCAAACAGATATGCACGCCTCTCAGAACTCAGGTGGTGCCAAAGTCAGGGACAAACTTCACACATTTTCTAGTTTTAATGAGTGCCATCTTTGGGCTAATTGTCTACTGGTTATACACAAATGCTAAGTAGTCTCTCTAGAGATCTCCCCCAAGGAACTCCACAAGCTGAATGAAGTGCCTGTGGCTCCCTCCTCTTAAACATTTAAGGTTCTCTTTATAATCATCTTTAAAATGGAGGTTACTGTGTCCTTGAAGGAAAGTATGTTAACACCTGCCTTCTGCACAACACACAACCACAGCTGTTGCTTATAACCAATGGGATGCCCTCTCCCCCAAGCGAAACTTGTTATCTGTCAAGGACACAACAGTGTTTTGAAACAGTGGCCTTGCTACTGTTTGGCTTTCTGGGTTGTCAGCTTTGTTCAGTCTAGGTCTAATTTTTTAGTGGAATGTGCCCAAAAGGCATAGTACAGCCTCCACCATTTGTCTCTCCACCATCCATCACTCCACAGGTCAGCTATGTCTATCCATTGCTCCTCCATGAACCAGCTATGTCCATCCACCACCCCATGGACCAGCTGTATTTCTTGAGTCAGTGTTTATAGGTGTTTTGTATCAAGGCTCAGGAACTGGGTCTTTCATCCACTCCTGTTTCTTTCAAGGGCTTACAAGCATATAGAGGAGTCACAGCAGAGGAAGAGGATCTAAGGATGGTCCTGAAAGGTGAGCATGGTTATTGCATTCACTTTTTTACACACCCTGGGATCGTGGCCAGTTCTTCCAGGGATCGATGTTTCTCTTCTTCTATCACTTTAACTTGACATTTCCTATTAAGTTTGATTTCAGCCTTCATATAGCCACTTCCTATATACACCCAGATCTTTCATCTACAAGAGTCGGGTAAAAGGGACGGCAGAGCACATCCATAAGGCTCAAAAATGCTATCATGTCTCCGATGTTGGGTACTGTAGAGAGACAGGAAAACAGTCACATTATTTTAACACTCCAGGATCATAACAACCTCAAAATTCAAGCATATTAACTCCAAATAAATCTAACCAGAAACCTCCCATTGAATAGTACCAGACAGATTTGAGATAGGTCTACCCTCCTCGGTTAAGCCTCCCTGGAAACACCTTCCAGACACGCCTGGAGGTATGTCCCCACGATGCTTCTAAATTCCAAAAAGCTGACAGTGAAGATGAACCATCACAGGTTGCTAAGGTGTGTCAATCACAACTGACACGGACAATTTGATTGGTTCATTATTCACAAGCTACAGCTATAGTTCATAGCCACCAACAAAGTGTGTACAGTAAAGTTCACCAGTTTGGGGACAGCTGGATAGGTCCTCAGGACAGTGACAGCAAGCCAAGAGTGAATAAAATATACCAAATCTCATTAGGTAGCACGTTGTTCAGAGTTCTAAGAATATTGTGCAAGAGAATCAATCCCTCAGGAGCTCGCCTGGGACAATTGGATTACAGAGGTGTCCGTGTAGGTAACTCTTCCCTCTGCCCCCTCTAGGATGTGCTGACCCATGACACAGTTGTACATCTTTTTTTTTCTTTTTTTTTTTTCTTTTGTTCAATTTTTATTAGATATTTTCTTCATTTACATTTCAAATTTTATCCAGAAAGTCCCCTAAACCCTCCCTCATCCCTCGCCCTGCTCCCCTACCCACCTACTCCCACATCTTGGCCCTGGCGTTCCCCTGTACTGGGGCATATAAAGTCTGCATGACCAAGGGGCCTCTCTTCCCAATGATGGCCAATTAGGCCATCTTCTGCTACATATGCAGCTAGAGACATGATCTCTGGGGGTACTAGTTAGTTCATATTGTTCTTCAACCTATAGGGGTGGTGACCCCTTCAGCTCTTTGGGTACTTTCTCTAGCTCCTCCCTTGGGAAGCCTGTGTTCCATCTAATAGCTGACTGTGAGCATCCACTTCTGTGTTTGCTAGGCACTGGTATAGTCTCACACAAGACAGCAATATCAGGGCCCTTTCAGCAATATCTTGCTAGCATATGCAATAGTGTCTGTGTTTGGTGGCTGATTATGGGATGGATCCCCAGCTGCAGCAGTCACTGGTTGGTCCATCCTTTTGTTTCAGCTCCACACTTGATCTCTGTAACTCCTTCAATGTGTGCTTTGTTCCTAACTCTAGGAAGGGGAGAAGTGTCCTGAGGCAAGATAGCCAGCCTCAGCCAGCAGTGGATGGGGTGGGGTTCAAAAGGGAGGAGAAGGGGCAGAGAAGGAGCAGGGGAAAGGGTGGCAACTCATAAGGTACCTGGCACTCCATTCTTTGCTGCCATTTTCCCCTGACCCCTGTCTGGGTTTTGTTTCTGAGTTTACTACTCAAATGATGAGGAAAAATTCTAGACCAGGAGATTTTGTATTCTTTGTTTTGTATGTCACCCTAGAAATGTTCATATTATACCATGGTAAGTATCATAAAGGAAGTTCTTTTCAATTTTGCTTCAGAGACTGGAGAGATGACTGAGCACTTAAGAGCACTAGCTGCTCTCCAGAAGATCCAAGCTCAATTCCCAGCAACCCACTTGGCAGCTCCCAACCATCTGTAATTCCGGTCCCAGAGGATCTGCTGCCCCCTTTAGACATCCTTGGGAAGTACATGCATGTGGTGCCTTGATATGCATTCAGACAAGCTCTCATATGCATAAAATAAAAACATTTTTAAAATCTCAGAACAAATCTAAATTTACTTTCACTCCATAAAAATGTGGGTTTCTGTATGTATTATGTGTGTGCAACACACATGTCTGGTGCCAGTCGAGATCAGAAGAGGCTATTGGATGCCCTGGAACTGAGTTACAGGTGGTTGTAAGCTGCTGTATAGGTACTAGAAACTGAACCTAGGTCCTCTCAAGGGCAGCAAGTGCTCTGAACAGCTGAGCCACTTCCTCAGCCCCTTGAAGCAGATCCTTAATTGTCAATTTTCATGATAAGCTACTTCAGGGGCGAGGTGTAGAAATGTGTGCTTTTGTTTAAGAGCACAGTATAGTAGAAACCACTCCGTGTTTCCCTTTGGTGGCATTTCCATTGCTGGATGAAAGGCACAATGGTTGACCTGGCCATACCGCCTGGTGGCAGGCGGAGCAGACAGGAGGCATAGCCTCGAGATCCTATCCCATCTTGCAATGCAACCCTGAAACATAATGACAAACCGTGCACTTTGTAACAGAGTGGAGCAATGGTTAAGTTTCAAAGAAGGAAAATAACAGACAACCGAATGAAAAGCATGTTGGCCTTTTGAAAAGCTTTAAAGCTTTTTCTAACTCATTAGCATAGTATTTCCTACTAACCTTTGGAAATTGATGATATACACACCAAGTAACATAATCCAGAAAAAAAATCATTTAAGAACCACGCATCTGAATGCATGCCAAACATGTGCATTTTGTGTGTGTGTGTGTGTGTGTGTGTGTGTGTGTGTGTGTGTGTGTATTTTAATGGGAAAGACATTTTCCCCCATTGGTGGGATATGATTTATGTCCCTTTTCAGCCCTGACTCAACTCAGCGTATTCTAGGGCAATTCAGAATTTATGTTCTACTTTGCCTCTTTTTTTTCCCTGGTCCTGCTATTTCTTTGTAAGGTATCCCAGTGGGACACAACTGAAAGAAAAAAAAAAAAAAACGTTCCTTTTTTGCTTTCCCAAGAATCTTAAAAGTCGCATAAGAAAGATGAAATGACCAACAATGGCTCCCAAGGGGAAACAGAGGAGCAGATGATTCACGAGGGCTTCTTAATGCTCGACTCTCTCTCTCTCTCTCTACAAACACAGGCCACAGGAAAGTCAGAAGCCACAGGTTGGAGGACATCCCTGAGCTTGTATTTGTGCTTTTACTGAAACAGGAGAAAGACTATCCTCTTCCTCCCTGGAGACATGGCCCACAACTCAATAAAACCTACTGCCCAATTGCCCAGGCATCTACTTCCCATTGAGAAGACTGGAGCTTTATTAGAGTCGTCAAGCTCTATGAAAGGGTCTCCCACACCAGCTGTTCCACACGGTGCTAAAACACACCCAAGCAGACAATGGGTCCGGTACCAACCATCCACGGAAGATAGTCTATCATGGCTACCAATGAAGGCATCCTAAGCCTGACTCTTGCTCTTGTGAGAGTCAGTTCAGTCACACCAGTCTATTGAGGCTACCCTTCCAATATCATGATCAAGAAGCATCACACTGCCTTCAGGTGTCCATCACTGTCTGGCTGCTTGCCTCCGGGGCATCAGATGCCTCTGTAGACTAGATCAGACCAGACCAAGGAAGGCAAAGCAGAGCAGGAATAAGTTCTACAGGGCTCCGTTCCAGCTGGAAACGCCCAAGAGTGTTATAGCTCTTAGAGGACAAGACAAAGTTTGGATGGCATGTGTGGAGCTGGTAACCAGGGTCCCAAGTCTCTTAGCTACAGAGGCAGAGGCAGAGGCAGAGGCAGAGGCAGAGGCAGAGGCAGAGGCAGAGGCAGAGGCAAAGGCAGTGTGAGCTGCTGCTGCTCTGGTGTTTTTTCTATTGGCTGAGTTTGGGATGTTAGTGATGCTCTATTTGCATAGCGAAAGACTCCAGGTGCTGCATTATTTGACTGACAAACTATGGTCCTGACTGACTGCCCAGGGTCCTCTCAGTGGGGTGTCATGGCAAGTGTTCCAGAACAGTACAGAGACAAGTAGGAAGCAGCTCTACTCCTGCCTTTCTTCTTATCATTATTATTATTAATAATAATTATTATTTCATCTTCTTTTATAGTCCCCTCCTGGTTTGCCCTCTAACAGTTCCTCATCCCATACCTCCTTCCCCCACCTGTCTCCACCCCAGTAGGCCTCCCCACTCAAGTCCCTTGAGGGTTAGTTGCATCTTCTCTCACTGAGGCCAGACTAGGCAGTCCTCTACTGTCAGGGCCCACATATCAGCTGGTATATGCTGCCTGGTTGGTGGCTCAATACCTGAGAGATCTCGGAGGTCCAGGTTATCCTGCCTTTCTTAAATCTCTAAGATTCCTGGGCTCTGCGCTCACTCAACCTTACCAGTTCTTATGTCTGTTTGGTGGCACCGCTCACTTGCTCTACACACAGGGTATGTAGAATCCAGGAGAGAAGGTAGAGAAACAACCAACCGGATCCTAGAGGACTGAAAGTCTGAAGCAGCAAATCACAAAGAAAATCACACTCCTTGGACCCTAGCACTACTATGAATCTCTTACCGAAGCCAAGGAGGCAAAAAAAAAAAAAAAAAAGAGGGAAAATGGCCAAGAAGGAAAAGAAAGGACTGCACAAAGAACTGGGTAGCTAAAGCTACCTGTGCTGACCTAGGGACACCTGGCTGAGAAGCTAGCAGCCACAGAGCACTAAAAAACTGACTTAGAATAAAAAGCAAAACAAACAAACAAAAAAAGCCTCATTATGAAAAGCTACTAACAGGACAGATTGGAGAACTGAGAGTAATGTCAATAAATATAAGTATTGGTAAATACTGTTTTGTCAATTAATGGTAATAATTATATTCATTAGCCTCTATATTTTGGATTTGGAATTAGACCGTGTGGATACTTGCCCAAGTCTTTTGTATTTAGTACAAGCTTCTCGTTCTGTTCATCTTGTTGAGATTCCATCCCCGAGGTCTTCAGGCCTTTCTTGGGGAGGGAAATCTAAGTAACACCGGCCACCTGACAGAGGTACGGTGTGTTAATTACTGTGACAAAACACCCGCAAGAAACAACCGGTGAACGGAGGAATTGGCTTGGCTCATAGATTCAGTTTACTGCAGAGGACAAGGTGTGGCCGAGTGAGTCCCTCCACAACAGTGGGGGGACACTGAAAAGGGTGTTCAAAAGGCAGAGATAATAGGACAGTAACTAGGTCTGGGTCCAAACCTTCAGAGGCCCATCAGCAGTGAGCTCTTTCCACCAGCTGGGCCCCCCAGTCACCCAGAGCTTCAGGAGCCTCCACAAATAGTCTCACAACTGAAGGGCAAGTGTATGTAACACGCAGGGCCTGGGGAGGACATTTCAGCTCCAAGCCACAGCAGGTGGCTATCTTCAAAACTACGGTTGAGGCAATTCCTCACTTCTAGTAGAATCATCAAGAAACAGGGCCCTCTCTTTGAAATCTATATCAAGCTGTTAAGGCAACAAGACCAAGATTAAACCTAGAAAGGCTCACTAACCCACCCCCTTCCTCCACCCTGCACTGGTCTTCATGGGCTTACCAACTCCCCGAAGCCATTACTCCAGCTCTGAAGACTGAGTGCCTCCAACATCTGGAGGAGGCAAGCATGGATTTGAGAGAGATTGTGGTACCATGGATGGACACCGAAGTTCTGTGTATATGGCTGCGGACATCTGGGTGGTTCTGGTAACTGCTCCTCAAACTTCCTCCTAAAGTGTCAGATTGAATCATAGATCCAGATGATTGACAGCAGTCTTGACAGCTGATGCTTAGACATGGGAGTGTTGGGAAGGAAGTTAGAAATAGAATGATCCGGGAGGAAGGATGGTGAAAATGGGGATTTGGGAGGCAGAGCTGTTTGGAGGTGCACAGCGGGTTCTAATCAGAGAGTCATCTAGCACACAGGGAGGAGTTCAGATCTGTAGCTTTGAAAGAGCTTAGAGCAGTGACTGCAAGCGCATCCTTCTAGGCAATGGTCTTTGTGAACATAGGATGACAGCAGGAAAGAGAGGTGGCCTGAGGATGTGGCTTTGGCCTGGGCCCCCTTTTTTATCCAGCACTTTTACTTGTCTGGAGAAGGCAGAACATAGTCCCATGAGCTGATAGACAATGACAGCCCCACCCACCACGTAGCAAATGGCCTGTGCAGTTAGCAAACCCCAACCTCAACTCCAGCACATCCAATGGATTTTAGTTAGCTCTTCACTACTAGATGCTGATGCTCAGAACCATCCTGGGGAAAGCCTCCTATCACTCATCATGGGACCCATTTTCCACCCAGTTTCCAGAAGTTCTTTAGCCTCTGAGACAGCTCCACAAGGCTCTTAGGAGGCGTGACAAGCTGTGTGAACACACATCCACAGGAACCGAATGCCCTGCACTGGAGCTCCTAAAAACAAACTGTCTTAAAGGGCTACAGCTGATTTCTCTGATAGGGACTTAGCTGGGTGAGGGAAGACTACTGAACCTGGGATAGGCTCTGCGGCCCACCCTGGAGAGCTGACACAAGGAGACACAGTGGCAGGAGTGGGCCCAAGATCTTGACCAATGGCCTAGACACGGACTTGGACCACGGGCCTCATAATGTGGGTAAACTATCTTGAAGAGGTTCTTAACCACAGATGTCATATACCAATGAAATCAATTCAATTAGAACATCCATCAATCCCTCTCCCTCTCCCCCTCCCCCTCTCCCTTCCCCTCCCTCCCCCTGTGACACCAGGCCAGATTCACCAAATATTCCTGAGACAGACTTTTAAACCACTAATTTCCCAAAAACCGAAATCCATCCCACCATCTTCTGTAAGAACTACCAAGTGCTTTTTTAACAGTTGCAAGAGAAAGGAATTTTCTTGGCAAAGTCTGCAAGCGCGGGGTAGGGGGTGGGCCATGAGGGCTTGCCAATTGGGAAACAAAAAAAAATCATTTTCTAAAATTGTCATTTGTTTTTACCATGATATTTATCAGTAAGATCAAATCATATGTAAGTGTCATATAAGACTGATAGCTTTAGCAAAAGAGATTTGGATCAAGAATGGTTAAGAAACTTCACAGCTTGGAATGACGCCACATTTGAGTTATGCAAGATTTCAGCTCAGCCATCTTTCCAAGGTGTCCATTCAGCCTGAACCTCATGCCCTGTTTCATGAGCTCTGAGTAGAACATGAGCTCTTCTTAGGTGAGCTAGGGGTGTCTGTGATGTTTAGGAGAATAGTCAGCACTCAGGTCTGACAATCAACAATGTTCCACAGAACTACACAGGAGGCACCTTCTTCCTTACTCCTCCAGAGCACACTGCCTTCTCAGAGAAGAGAACTCCCTCAGGAACCACCTCAGAGGCAATTTCCTCACCTCCAACCATGGCACCAACCCGTGCAGCTAGAGCTAACAGGCAGACGTGCACTAGGCCAGCCATGGCACCAACCCGTGCAGCTAGAGCTAACAGGCAGACGTGCACTAGGCCAGCCATGGCACCAACCCGTGCAGCTAGAGCTAACAGGCAGACGTGCACTAGGCCAGCCATGGCACCAACCCGTGCAGTTAGAGCTAACAGGCAGACGTGCACTAGGCCAGCCATGGCACCAACCTGTGCAGCTAGAGCTAACAGGCAGACGTGCACTAGGTGACTGCTTGCTTTTCTGGCTCCCAGCCCTTCTTCTCGGAGACGTCTGAGGACACTTAGAGTCATGTTCACAGCAAGTGAGATCCAGCGTTGGCTCTCATCTCTGAGGCTGTCTACTCATCTTTCAGCTGAAGCTGCTGATCTTACACATTTTCCAGACAGGATTTGGGTAACTGGCAAGCCATGGTTAGAGCTTAAAGAACAGCTTTGAGAACATGGTTGGGCGCCATCCTGTGGGACAGGTCAAGGATGTAAGTCCCATTTCCCACCCCCTTCTCTACTTTTATACCTTGCTGAGTGAGAACAGGTTGTTTTCTATTTTCTCTCCCAACTCCAGAAAACTCTTGTGAGTTAAAAAAAAAATGCAGAGCTTAAGCCCCCTCCTGGGCTAGCCTTTTGTTTTGTAGCTGTAGGCTTGAACCTGCAGCTTGAAACCCTTCAGGTACAAATCAGCTAATCCACTTAGGGAATATAGCTTTAATCCACCCCAGTAAAGCACAGAATGCTTAGATTCCAGGCAGGGGGCATCTTCCCAGATAGCCAGTGACAGATGTCATCCATGCCAAGGCCAATATTATGCACATCCTATGTCCAGACATCCCTGGCCCTACCTACTACCCTGGCCTGTTCAAAAAGCAAAACAGAGCAATCTGGCTGGACATTCACAAGAGTGAGCCCATGACCTAGGAAGAACCTAGCGATATAAAGGGCTGTGCTGTAGGGCACAGAGAATAAGATTTGTGGTTGGCTGAAGGGTCTGGTGTGACTTTGGTAGTTCCTTTGGCCTGTGTACTTGGAGTTTGGCATTCACCACACATCTTGATGCATCTTAGTCACAATAGGTTTGAATGGAGACATCCTAGGTACACTGACCTGCCCTATGTCTCTGCCTTGTGTCTGTATTCTGAGGTTGAGTCACACATCCCAACACCTAACACTAACATTTTGTGTTTCATTGTTGTGGACTTTTCTCACATCAGAAAGCGTTCTTTAACGCCCTCTCTTTTGTTCAACTTTCTCCATAGACTCACCTCAGCCATATATTGCTTAGGCTTTCCCTCTTGTAGAGAAGGATTGACTGACTTGAGGTCACTTTTACTCCAACAGCACAAACACTGAGCAAAGAGAGCTTCCGACTCAGGGAATGAGGAGGGGCTGGTCACCAAGCCTGACTCAGGGAATGAGGCGGCGCTGGTCCCCAAGCCTGCAAGCTGAGCTCCATGGTTGGGACTCACAGGAAGGAAGAGAACCAGCCTCTGAAGGCCATCCTCTGACCTCCAGGCACAGATCCTCATGCACACACCCTTGTGTGCATACACATACACACAATACATACATAGATAAAATATTTTACGAATATGGTTAACCTATGTGGTGGTTTCTATATGCTTGGCCTAGGGAGTGGTACTATCAGGAGGTGTGCCCTTGTTGGAGTGGGTTTATCACTGTGGGTGTTGGCTTAAGACCCTCACCCTAGATGCCTGGAAGGCAGTCTTCCACCAGCAGCCTTCAAATGAAGATGTAGAACTCTCAGCGCCTCCTCCACCATGCCTGCCTGGATGCTGCCATGCTCCCTCCTTGATGATAATGGACTGAACCTCTGAACCTGTAAATCAGCCCCAATTAAATGTTGTTCTTATAAGACTTGCCTTGGTCATGGTGTCTGTTCACAGCAGTAAAACCCTAACTAGGATACCCTACAAACTAGTGTGAGAGTCAATTTTCCCTCCAGATATGGAGGATAACTCATACATAGTGGAATATTATTTAGCCTATAAAAGCATAGTGTGGCACATGCTACAACATGGAACCTTGAGGAAAATAAAACCAATATAATAGGCAGTGATGGAAAGACCTGTGCTCTGTGATTCCACATATCAGAGGCTCCTGCAGTAGCCAAATTCAGAGACAGAAAGCAGAATGTCGGGAGCTAGACGAAGAGAAGTGGGTAATCGCTAATCAGCAGGTCCGGAGTGATGATTGGGAAGGTCTGGAGGTGACATGCACAGGAGCAGGAACACGGAGTGAGCACAGCTGGACAGTTCACAAAGGTTGCCACGATGTGTTCAATGTCTGCCGTGGGTTTTCAAAATGTGTGGAGGAAGGCTCCCAGGGCTGGTAGCAAGAAAAGAATATAATCACATAAATGCTTTGCAAGGTGCAGGGTTTTTTTTCCTCCCAGTTCACAAGCACACATACATACAACACACATGATTGTATGTACATATTACACACATGATCACATGTATACACATCAGACATATGATCACATGAAATGCCTAGTACAGTTCCTCCTTCTCTTATTGTATACACACACAAACACACATACACACACACACACACACATACCACATGTTCATGTACACACTCAGATATGCACACATGTGGAGACTCACAGACCTCTTCCTCCCAGCTGTATCCCAGCTCCCTGACCCATCATTCTCACTACATGAGCACATTGCTGCATTAGATAGCCTCTGTCCTCAGATGTCCTTCCATCTGTAGTCTGGAACAGAGTCTCACATCTCTTATACTTCCCTATATGAATTCTCATTTCAGATGATTTTAAGATACTATTTGAATATTGATCCAAATGTGGAGCATCTTTAAACCTAGTCATAGCAGGAACTGTGGAGTCAGACATGAATCATGTGTGTGTGTGAAGCACTTCACGCGTTATAAAACAGCTCCAGTATGTTGACACGTGTAATTTTTAAAACAGAGGAAAGACAGATCATGGTCCCCCATTTAGGGAGGAAAAGAGGTTAGGTGAGATGAGTTCAGAATCTTACACTTAGAGGACAAAGTTGAGCGTGAAGTCACCATGCCTTAGCTTAGAGGCTTCTCTGTTCTTTTTTTCTTCCCTGTATGTAGCAAAGGGTAGGTCAGAAGTAAGTTTACCCAAGGCTGAAGGATCTGCTGTCCTTATATCAAGCATAAAGTTGGTTGCTCTAGAATAAAGGACCAGGATGTGAATTTTCCCACCAGGTTAAGGGTACAGGGCAGGAGCCTCCACAAGGTCCAGCCCTCTGACCAAAGACTTCTAGGCCAACAAGTGGCCATTGAGGACGTACTTCTGATAAGTTCTAAGCCTCCTAGAAAGGCCTCTCTTTAAGTGCGAAATCAGAGGACACAACCACAGGGAAAACAGGAAATGAGTTTCAGTGGAGTGGGTCTGTGCTGGCCTCTGTAAAAGGACAGGTAGTAAAAAGGCATTAAGCATAGCCACAGACTACACAAAGATACCAGGATGAGAAACTCCTTCGCAGTCTAACTCAAGGATAAGTAAGTAAACAAACTAGTGAAAGAAAGAAAGAAAGAAAGAAAGAAAGAAAGAAAGAAAGAAAGAGAAAAAGAGAGAGAGAAAGAAAGAAAGAAAGAAAGAAAGAAAGAAAGAAAGAAAGAAAGAAAGAAAGAAAGAAAGAAAGAAAGAAAGAAAGAATTATTAGGGTCTTGAGAGAAGGCTCAGCACAGAAGCAGTACACACCACCTGTAACTCCAGTTCCAAGGGATCTGTTGTTATCTTCTGGCCTCCACAGGCATTGTACACGGTTTGTGCACAGACATACACACAGGCAAATATATGCACTCATACACACAAAGTTTTAAAAGTTAATAAAATGAACAACCTTTAGACTGGACTGAGGTCTTCCTAGATAAGCAAGCATGTTCTTTGGCAGTGGTTGCTGTGGCCGCCATATTGATTTGCTTGTGAGACTCGGAGGACTTGATGTCACCAGATCAGAGTGCTGGACTCTAGTATGTGGTGGTCTCTGGGTAAAAGAGAGAGACTGTTTGTGAACCTGAGCTCGGTCTCCACAGTCACTTATCTCTATGGTCCTTAAACACGTGGGCACAAACATGCACTTTCCCTAAGACCCACCTCCCAGCCCTGCAGCTTCCTTGTCCTTAAATTTTCAAGAACAGGATCCATTTCCCTTGATACATAATCCTAATCACCTCTCGCTTCATGTCAGACAATGATTCTCAGAGGGAAATGCCACAGGATGACAGGCTTCACCCGCCTTTTGAGTACTGCTACTGTGGGAGCCATGAGGACATGTGGAATAATGGAGTTTTTTGATCTGGAGAGAGACTAATAACAGGTTGACTGGATTGGATACAAAGGATTACCTGAGAATAAGCAGATCTGGCTCTTCTCCACAGAACCATTGTGGGGCACAGATCACATCTTGGGAGGAGCAAATAGGTTACACATACCCCAAGGGTATCATGGGCAAGCTGTATGTCCAAGACTCATACATGCTACAAGTAAATTTATATGCGTAACTTAAATCTCATCATCACACCCCACAAAAATTTTCTCCCAGAAAAAAAAAAAGTGTCCTCTTAGTTAGGGCTGTCTAGGGCAAATTCTGAGGAGAGGATGACATAGATTTAGGGAGAGCCAATGAGTGAGCAGGAAGGATGGGGAAAGTCCAAATAAAGGGCAAACCTAGGCCAAATCCTGCAGAGGAAACTCAGGAGCGTGTGCTCTGCAAGATAGTATGGACAAGAAAAAGGTGTTCAGGCTCCCTGGTTATCCCCCGGTCCACTGAGAAACACACATCAGGGTACCTTAAAGGATGTAACTTCTCCCAGCATTTCCTGCTTTCAGATAGTATAGACGAGGAAGACTCCTGTGTCTCAAGACTCCTGAGGGAAATAGAAGCACCCTAAGGTCATCTGGTACACATAAAATTGTCACATTAAAAAGTTGGAGGGTGATCTGGGCACACCATAGACATTACCTGCCACAAGCAACAAAGACTGAAATTAATGAGACAGTCTCCTCATTTTACAAATGGAGAGACTTAACTACTTAATTACCCACCACTTCAGTGTTCTTATCTGTGAAACCTGTAATGTAGTACTAGCCATGTGCCATATAGCATTTGAGTCGATGATGGACCCCCATAGATAGGACCCCCCATAAATTATAATGACAATAAAAAGTTCCTTTGGCCTGATGACATTACATGTTTCCTTACCTGGCTTCAGCACTGTTGGTGTCGGCACACCTACTGCTTGGGTGGCCATTCATAGCAAGAAAATGACTCCTAGTGACGCATTGCTATGCCTACAGATCACTGCATCGCTCAACCCTAATCCGGAAGCTTCTTCTTGCAGCAGGTGGGAATTAACACAGAGATCAACAACCAGACAGTGTGCAGAGAGAGACTTTGGAGAACTCATCTCTAAATGGGATGTCTTTATCAAAGTCTTCCCTCAAGGTTCAGGAAACTATTCAGGTGAGGAGACAGAAGGAATGTAAAAGCCAGAGGTGGCTGATGACTGACTCCAAGGGAAAGAGCATCCTCCAGACACAATAGGGATGATAAACATGTGAACTCACAGAGACTGTGGCAGAATGAGTGCACAAGACGTGCAAAGGTCCAAACCAGACCACATGCCAGCACTGAGAAGAAAAAGTGGAGACAAAACCCCTCCCCTAACCAAGAAGCTGTTTGTAATTGATACCTGCTGGGAGAGGAAAAGTCAGTTATCTCCAAAGAACCACACTCCAGGGCAGATCCCATGCCCAGAAGAAGGTGACCAACACAAAACAGACTCTGTGGGCTTTTAAGGTGATGTGTGTTTAGTTCCAGAATCTTTTGTTTGTTTGTTTTATTGGTTGTTTGTTTTTTGTTTTTCTGTTTCTGTTTCAGAGAGAGAGAGAGAGAGAACATGTAGAGAGGTAGAAATATCCAGAAGAAATTGGGGCAGGGGAATAGTATGACCAAAAATATTGTATGTAAAATTTTTAAATGAAAACAGCAAAGTGACACGTGAAATAACAGAGAATACATAGTATTTGATCATGACAACAAGCAATTAATTATGTGGCTGGCTTGTTGTTTATGCATTCATCTGTATTTATTGTGGTGTTTATGCAACTGATAATAGTGTGTTTTTCTTGTTCATGTGGAGAATGCCCCTACTTATTTAAGAAGAGTTGATTGTGAAAGTTCGCCCTGTGACGCTGGCAACAGCTCCCCCGGTCTTGTCTTTGCTGTGTCTCTCTGTCGCTTTAAGTGGCCACATTCCCTGGCTGACATCCAGTGTCTAGGCTTGTGTAAGAGAGCCACAGGATTTTCACACAGGAAGTCACCTGAGTCTGATGGTACATCTCTCAGGACCTGTCTCCATCATTAGGCAAAAAGTGACTGCAATGCTTGTATCCACGTCGGACAACTCAGAGAGGGCATTTTTAAAAAACAGAAATATCAGTTCCTTCTTACATCTACAAATAAGAAAGCAAGTAACTTTGGCTGGGCCTGTGGCTCTGGCTGAACAAACTGGTTTACCAAATGGAGATTTCTGTAAGGCGAGAGGGACTTGGGTAATCCGTGAGGACTTTAAAAGCACCTTCAACAGCTCTAAGGCATTTTGTTGGATAAATTTCATAAGGACCCACATGACAGCTCCTACTCATTATAACTCCAGACCTAGCAGATTTGAGACTCTCTTCTGGCCTCCCCAGGCACGGAGACCTACCTCAAGTACTGTGCAGACTTACATGCAGGCAAAACACCCACACCCCTAAAAGAAAATGGGGGGAAAATATTTTAGAGGAATCTCAGGAACTCAATTTTATAATTTCCCTAAACTTCAGCATCTGACATGTGCCTTTTTAAAGCATCATCAAACTCCATCGAAACCAGTGATTTTTACATTCTTAAATATTTGGTGGAAGTCTTGGAAGATGCAATCATAACAGAATCTGTTAAGCATTGTTTGTTTGTTTGTTTCCAACCTTGAGTCTGAACAGTGGGCTCTGCCCTATTCATCTCTCAGACACAATTACTGGGCGAGCTTTTAATGCAGCCCACAGTTGCTTACAGGCACCAACCTGCTATTCTACTAGCTGCCTGCTGAGCTGAACTAGGAGCCAGGAGGGAGTTATTTTGATGGCATTTGAGTAGCACAAAAATGTGAGTTTTCTCTTGAGAGGGCTTTTGAGAATTAGAGGGAATTAGTCATAGTTTCCAGTGTGAGTATTTTAACAGTTGTGAAATTATGAAGGGCTGACTCAACAATTCCAGTGTTGCAATATGTCACTTCACTGTCTTGTTACTTAAAATTACATGCTTCAGGAGACGATGACTTTTAAAAGAACCCAACCAAGTCTGGAAAGAAAAGTGAGATATGCAGACAAAGCAAGAGGGAAATGATAAAATTGCCAAACACTTATGGAGCTACTTAACAATCCCGAGCTCATTTAATGTGTTTCTTTTTCTTAAATAGCATGGTTCTCTTCTCTGTGAATTATATGGTAGAAGCACACTTATTAAACAGTGATTCCTTTTCAGTATACAAAACCAATCCAAACTGGATTGAATATGTTACTAAATTTCCAAATGAGTCACCCTCCTCAGTATCCTTTTGGGTAGGTTTAAAAAAAAAGAGAGAGATGAATAGATTATCATCAGACAAAGGTGATTAAGCCTATTCAAGAGGACTCTTAGGCTGCTGCTCAGCCTCTTCATTAGATAACTCCTCATTAACTACCCTAAATGAGCTACAAGTAGCTATCAGGTCCTGTCCTTTATATTTGAAAATTAGGCCATTAGTAAGCAGATGACTCTTGAGATATTTTCTAAGGATGTGAAGTTTTTTCAAGCATGCCTCTAGGTTTCCCCATTCAAAAGCATATACATGTAACATGGCTAGCCCGGGTTAAGAGGAAGCTAAAAAGGATCCAAAAGAGACGGTTCTAATGAGCTTGGTTTCTTTAACACAGTGTGATAATTAGGAAGTCCAGCCAGAGCAAAGGCTACACTGGGAAAACTGGAGGAGATTATAAATAGCTCCCCAAAATGTTAAATGCAAATCTAGAGGAGGCATTATCCTTTCAGGAAACATTATCCTTTCAGGAACTGAGCAAACTACAGAGTAGGAACAAGTCCTTGCTACAAAGAGGGGGCACGGGGGCTGAAGGGACGACTCAGCCTTAAGAGTGCCCATTGCTCTTGAACCGTTCAAGAGCGATGGGTTCAGTCTCCAGCACCTGTGTCAGACTTCAGCTCACAACCACCTGGACGTCTAGCCCTAGAAGATCTAACTCTTTATGCTGGCGGCCACTGGCACTCAAATGCAAATGTGCACACGTAGACATATCATGATCTATGGAAACCTACTATTGTGTGAACTTCAAAAACATGTACACAAACACATACACATATACATGTATAAAAAAAAAGTGGAATTACCCTATACCTAGGGACAAAACATCTCCCAGATGCCATAAGTTAGCAAGAAAAAAAAAAAACAACAAGAGAACGGTTTCCAGTGTGGATTGTTTCTTTTCACATTGGTAATCAGTAAGGTTTCATAGACACCTCTCATCAAATCAATATAACCCACGCCTTCGGTCTTTGTTACCCTCCTGAACTTGATGGTAATACCCTGTTGCTGAAGATACTTGAGCCATAGAACACGGAGAAATCAAATGATACTGCCCTGAATACTTCATCCCTATTGGCTAGCTGTCATGGCATCAGAGGCCTTGTCCATATTACTGTGGGAGGAAAGGAACGGTTTACTCAGCTGTGACTCCTGTAAGCTACAACAATGACCAGCCTGGCAGCCACTAAAGCACAATGGTGTAATAGTGACATGAATGTCTCTAGAAAGTAGCGAGCCACTTTCTGATTGTATATGAGGTCTACCCCACAAGATGGAACTCATGCCTACTGCAGTTAACTGAGCCAAAAACCCAGGGCTTGGTGTATCATAGGCCCTAGGGAAGAACCTATTACAAATATTCTACTAAATGGACATAGTATAAATTGACCCTAAGTACTTATCTTTATACCCACTGATTAGTATGAATCTCAACCATCATCTGAGAAGCTACTTTTGCAACAGATGATGTTGAATACAGAGACTCACACCTGGTGGTCAAAGTACAAAGAATAAGAGATTGTGGAGTTATTAGCTTTAATAGGAAACCTATAGCATGCTCTGTTTCCCAGTTCTCTAGTATTAACATGGAAGAGGGGGCAGGACAAAACTGTGAGATTCAGAGGTAGCAGTAGATCACTACAGAGAAATAGTAGCCAAATTCCAGCATGGGTGGCAGAGGGACTTATTAGATCTAACTCCTAATTGAGAAGCCATTGGCAACTGTGGCTGGTGTGGGTATGAGAATCGGTTTTCTTCATCTGTGGCACCTGTCACGTGACCTGTGTTCCACTGGATGACTCCTCACCTGGGCACATGCAGGCACCAATGAGAAGACTCAGTAGGGTTAGGAAAAAAAAAAGAGTAGATGAAATTGGGAATTTTTTTTCTGGGTACAACTTGCATGGTCTTGTTCATATAGTCACAGTTGATATTAGTATATGTGTGCAGCAGTCCGGTTATACCTGGGAAGCATGGCTTTGCTACAGTCATCTATTACCTCTAGTTCTTAAGATCTTCTTGCTCGCTCTTCCATGATGATCACTCAGCCTTGAGAGGAGGGGATTATGACATAGATGTTCCATTTAGGACCAAGCCCTCCACAGTGAATTCTCTGCACTTTGACCAACGTGATTCTCTATACTAATGACCCTCTCCTGCAAGCAAGAAGCAGCTCTAATGAGAGCTGCCTGCTGTACTACTCTATTGGTATAAAGATGAGTACTTAGGAGGTAGCTTAGCACTCTGTCCATTTAGCAGAATAATATAGTTAGTTCTTCCCTAGGGTTTACAAGTTATCACGTCATGAGTTCTTGGCTCAGTTAAAAGTAGCAGGCATGAGTTCCACTTCGTGGAATAGAACTTAAACTGAATTTTTAAAAGTTGTTGCTTGCAGCCCCATAGGAGAAGCAACAATATGAACCAACCAATACCCCAGAGCTTCCAGGGACTAACCCACCAATCAGAGTAAACATGGAGGAACTTATGGCTCCAGTTGCATATGTAGCAGAGGATGGCCTTGTTGGACATCAACGGGAAGAGAGGCCCTTGGTCCTGAGAAGGCTCGATGACCCAGTGTAGGGGACAGGAAAGCAGGAGTGAGTGAGTTGGTGAGCAGGGGGGAGAGGGTATGAGATAGGGAGTTTTCAGAGGGGAAACAAGGAAAGGAGATAAGATTTGAAATGTAAATAAAGAAAATATCTAATTAAAAAAAGTTGTTGGTAACTCTGATAATATTCATGTCACTATTGCACAAATGGACAGTTCCCAAATCACTTGGTATTGAAGCTCACAGGGTTCACAGCTAAGTAAGGCTATTGATTCTTTTCCTCTCTGGTAGTGGGCATAGTACCGCCTACCATGATTAATGCCAGACAGTAAGGAGGAAGCTTCCAGATTGGTACCAACTGACTCTCTCCATGTTCTGTGACTCAAATATGTGGGTCTTACCATCAAGTTCTGGAGAGTAACCAATATCGATGGCAATAGCCTATAGTATTTGGGGGATATGTCAGATCCCACTGACCAACAAATCAAATAGAGGTAATCCACACCTGGCATTGGGCTTTTTTTTTTTTTTTTTTTTTTGGATAGCCTATGTTGTCTGGGAGAGGTATTATCTCCCCATTATATGGTAATTAATTTTAAACTATATAGAGAGTTTAGAAAGTTTGTACAAGTAGCAGGTTTCCATATGGCTTCTTCAGAGTTCTTTAATGTTAGATCGATGGAAGCCCAGAAACAAGCCAAGTAATGTTCGAGAACATGTTAGATGACAGAGATGGCAGTTCAAATGAAAGAGAAAAGGGTAGAACATTTTCCGTAGCTATATCTTTGGAAACCTTCACCAGATGAAGGAAAATGTCTACTTTGTGGTACAAATCTCAACTGATTTAAAAATCCAGACAAGACAAATGAAAATTATAAAATCAATGTAATTCTTAAATGTAGCATTTAGGTATGTGGAAAGAACTTTTAAATAACACTGCAGAAACTTGAAGTGAAAGAAGACTGATAGCAACAAAGTTGAGGATTTTTGTACAATGCTGAGAAGCAGGATGAAATTGCTACATTAGGTAACAGAATAGGCTAAGAGCTGTGCAACATCCAAAATGAATCAAGAGTTAATAGTAATGTCACATAAGGAATAATCCCCGTAAATTAATAAGAGAAAATATAGGAAACTCTACTTTTAAGTTTCCAATTAGTAGGAACACCAAATTCAGAGGAGGAGACACCAACATGTAGGTGAAAAAAATACTCGGCTACTTCCGTTGATATTCATAGACATAACTTTTTAAACAACTTTGTTACCATTTGATTGGCAAAACAATTGAACATTGGTAATACCAAGTGTTGATGATAATGTTGGCTGATAAGAACTTCTTACAGTGCTCATAGTAAAAAATATTTATAGTTCAAAGTCTTTGAACTATAGTAGACATCCTGTACTACTTTCATTTAAAAGAAAGAAAGAAAAAAAACAACTATACATCCTGCCTCTACTGGGCTTGACTGTATAAGTCAGTTGAGTCTTATGATAGACTTCATATGTACTGCCCTGTTTCTGGACTTTAACCTTGAGCATGTCTTGGACAAATAGCGTGTTAACAGTAGAGGTTGAGCAAAGGCTTGAAATGTGGTCACATAGTTGGGCTTGAGCCTTCATGCCTCTGCATTTGCCATGAGAAGAATATTTTCCATTTATGTAACCTGAGTTCAAGGAAGATGAGAGTCGTGGGGTGTAGACCTGACCCAATCTAAACCTGACCACCAGCCACACCTCAGTGAATTTCCAGTTACCCTATTCATGTATGTATGACTGATTATAAACTATTGCATGGAGTCATTTTGTTCATGACAGTTGGTTTTATAGTATCATTCTTGTAAGAGCTTACTGATACAAATTCAAATGCTTATATTATGTATATTTAAAAGCATAAACATTATTTGTGAGAAAGTCCACACAGCCTCTGCCTTTCCCCTATGGGCAGAATGTCTCTCACTTTGAGGGCAAAATTCCAGGCATCTTCTATCTAGTCTCTCTAGTCTAGTCTATTACAACAAATAGAATTCTAGTCAATGAGACCTATCAGGATCTACTAAAAGACTTCTGATAAAATGTTTGCCCACTAAAATATGAGAGGTACATGGGAAGCTATATAACCACTCCTTCACCGGCTTTGACTATGTCTGTGTGGAATGCCCAGGCTACAAGAATAGTCTTGTGACCACAGAAAACAACACTGACTTTCAGAAGACAGTAGAACAGAAAGATGGATTCTTCTAGATCTTTTACCAGACCACAAAGAGTCTGACACGTATATCAGTGTTTCTCAATCTGTTGTCCGTGACCCACTTAGAGGTCTCATATGAGATATCTTATATATCAGTCATTTATATTACAATCCATAATAGTAACAAAATTACAGTTAGGAAATAGCAACAGAATAATTTTATGGTTGGGGGTCACCACAATGTGAAAAACTGTATTAAAGGATCACTGCATTAGGAAGGTTGAGAACTGCTGATATATACTCTATAACTCCTGTACCATGAGACTAGTTGGGTTCTTAGGACTAAAAGCCTTTTTTAACCTGGATGTTATAAACATCCTTAATTACTCAACAATGGCCATTAGTCTCAACTTCTAGGTGCACACACAAAGTTATCCAAGAGACTGGTGTTGGGTCCATCTCATGATTGTTTTTTGGTAGTGCTATTTGGAGGCCACCTATACGGAACACAGAAGAAACAAAATGTCTCCAACAAACCAGGTCATTATCAAAAACATGGAACTATATTTGTACCAGTCATTCCAATACAGTTCAGAAGTATGGCATGAAGAAACAAATGCAAAAATATAAATAGTGGAAAATATAGCAAGGTGTTAATTATGTAAGAAAAGAATACAGTCATAAAGAAGCATACAAGTTTCTCAAGAATTCACATTCAGTCATGGAACAAACACATACATAATTTTAAAAATCTGAATTCTATCTGAGGCTAGAGAGATGGTCCCATGGGTGAGAGCCTTGGTTTTCCAGAGCATCCTGCTTCCATTCCAGGTACCCAGCTGGCTGCTCATACTGTAACTGTAACTATATCTGTAACTCCAGTTACATGAAAGCTGATGTATTCTTTTTGGTCTATGTGCACACCAGGCACACAAAGTAGTTCATATACATAGAGACAGTCAAAACACCGTACACATAAAATTTAAATAGTGGGTACTTGTATTAGTTACTGTTACATAACAAATTTCTCCAAATCTTGTTGCTTCCAGACAATAAACACTGGTTATCACCAAGTTCACTGGGTTAGGAATTACGTATAGCTTAGCTTCTTACTCGTGTTTTCCAGATTACCAGAATCTGGGTTAGGGTTCTATCTGAAGGCACAGCAATGGGATATTAGCTAGAAACCTCTTCTAAACCCTTGCCAGCATGTCTTTTTCAGAAGTCCACAATCCAGCAGCTTGATTTCCAGAGTGAGTGACAGGGTGGGAAAGAGGATATATGAATTGGAAGATAGTCTTATGCTTGTCACAGTCAACTTACCAGAAGCAAGTCAATAGGTCTGGGCCACACATGAGGGGATGTCACAGGTACGCATGGACCAGGAACTACCCATAATGCCCCCTGCTCTCCAGTCATCAGCATCAGGGATGCCTTGGCATAAATAAGAGGGGCATGGCTGAGTCAACTCTGTTTACCCCAGGGTAAAAATAAAAGAAAGAAAAAGAAACAAAAATAAAAAATCAGGCTGCAAAAAAATCAGTGCTGCTTATATGCCTATAGATATGCAGCTAGCTGGCATTAAATAATACCTGACAAGTCTCAGCCTTTGTTTCTGGAGCAAAATGCTGACTCTGTATCAGAAACTATCAAGAAATACAGACCAAAAATTAAAATCTTATTATTTAAGATCAGAGACCAAGAGACAGAAAGAAACTGGTTATTAATACAGTTTTTATCCTAAATGTAAATTTACTGTGAAAAAAAGTATGGTTCAAAATGTCATAGTAGGGGGAGACTTTAAAATTCATATTAATAGGTAGGAGATCAGAGGTCCAGGTGGCCAGTGATGTCTCTTGGATATGGCAGACGCCTCCTGGCCAGGCAACTCTATCAGAAATCCTCCTGCCAGAGTGGAAACGCAATCTTTACAGTGTCCAGATGGCTTCTAAATTGGCAGTCCCCCTCCCTTTTCTAAGAAATCGATACCAAAAGAGTTAATTTCATCAAACAGTTCTGTATTTAACGTCAGTCTTCTAACAAGCAAAATTCCAAGTTTCTGTCTTCCTGCCTGGAACCAGGGGAGCTCTCCTTTTATTTTGTCTCATTCTTTTCCTGATGCTTTCTCTCCTCCTTTTCATGCTCCTCATCACAGCATAGGTTCATGAAAAATTAACATCCCTGTTCAGCAGGGAAGCTCGCGCCTCTTAAAAGTGTACTGGCAAAGCCCAACACTGGGATGCACATCTCCAAGCAGACCTGACTTAGGAAGGTACAGTGTGTTACAGAGCTTCTTCTCAGACAGCGAGAGTCTCAAGGGCAGTGGTGCTGATGGTGGTAATACTCTTCCTTGGTTCTTTCAAAGAACAAGGACTTTGAGGTGTATGAATTTGCAAGATCAAAATAATCCATTATGATGAGGAAGCTATTTTATTTTCTCAGCCTCCAGGGAAGATGAGGGGCAGACCCGATGTCTTCAAGTCCACAGACAAAATGGCATCTGTAATTGATGAGTGGAGCTGCAGAGTTTGGATGGTAAGTCCTTCAACTCACAACAGACTTGGAGATATGTGTCAATTATAAAACTGCAAGTCAAAGCAAGGAGGGGAAATATAATTCTACCCAAAAAAAGCTGATGGGCAGAGCATTTCATGAAAATTAAAATTACCGGGGTGGGGCACTCTCCAAAAATTACTTTCAAATATTTTTAATCACAGTTACACATGAGAATTTAGACTGAAATTCACTGAAAATTCATTAGCGATCTCAAATTA
This sequence comes from Mus minutoides, assembly GCA_902729485.2. Lineage (NCBI taxonomy): Eukaryota > Metazoa > Chordata > Mammalia > Rodentia > Muridae > Mus > Mus minutoides. The sequence goes on from LR749690.1 coordinate 1,099,602, forward strand.
TAACATATAATTGATGAGTTGCTCTGAATAATTGTCTAAGAGCCCCAGTAGACTTTAGTTGGTAAACTCGATCCTGGGCTAAATTAGATCCTAATTCTAGATCTTTGCTCGTTCCTCTTCTCCCAGAGCTACTTTCATCCAGATTCATAGCTATTGTGCAGTATCCTATGAAGTCACAATGCCACCAGATGATTCAATAGCTTTAAGACAACAGAGCTTGTACTGACTGGGTGGCTGCCATTGCCGAGCTCAGTACAAGGGAATTTCACCCCAAATGCCCTCTCTTCATTATTCCCATTAATACCAGATCTCACTGGGCTCTGCAAACATCATCAATACCAGATCTCACTGGGCACTGCAAACACCATCTCCTCCAATGGTCTACCATCACTGCTTTCAAAGGCTGAAAGCTCTTCATATCATAGCCCCCCCTCTCCCAAATCAAATTAGAAGTCCAGTTAGTAAATGGCCTTTCACTGAGTTTATGATCCCTCCCTCCAGCAGTCCCCTTTAGGCCTGATATTCTATATTTCCTGTCACCCAGCTCCAATAATAACACTCAAATTCAACAGCCAGAGTTCTCAGTTCTGACAGACCCACTGAGTCTCCAGTGCCTCTTCAAAAGTCATTGTAGCCCAATACCTTAGAATGAATTGTATAAAACACATGGACTGTGTAAGTCACCTTCACACTTAAACTTCCAACGTCTATCTCCTCAATAGATATTTTGCAAGACCCATCATCATCTCTAGGTTTTTTGGGTAATATAACAAATGAATGCAAGATGCAAATGTCCAAGGAGGGCGTACATCATGAAAGAGGGGGATAAGGTCACCTTCAGAAACTAAGCAAGCCATCAGGAAACCATTAAAAGAACACCTCTCTCCTCACTGGGATTGCTCATCAGCTGCACAGATCCTTCATATTCATATCTCCCCCACCTTATTCTGCATAGAGAGGACCCATGTTGCTTCAACTTTGTGTAGGATGCAAAGTAGAAGATGCTAAAATCACCACTGCAACCCAGGACTGCACTGGCACAGCTATGCAGTCCCAGCCTGCCATGTGTGTGGTCATAACAGCTGCATTAAAGAGGTAGAAAGGAGAAAGCCACTTTAATCCCCACCCCCTTTTTTTGACAAAAGCTCTTCTGGCCTAAATTCATCCTAAATCACTCCAAGATTCAATAGAAACTCAAAGCAAACTGCATGCTAATGGCTTCTCGAGAGTAAACACATTATAATTGAGCCATCTTATTCCTTGGCACATACAGCAGCTGGCCTGACCACACACATAGACTATTATGCCTGGACTCCGGTGCCATATTTTCAGAGGGGAAAGTGACAAAGTGGACTACACTCAGGAAAGTGTTCCACATGATAGATGGTGGGAGAAATGAGTGCTCTATAATCTTCCTGTGAGGGAGGCAGGAGGGCTGCCACATGAGGGGAAGTGGCTGGCAGGCAGGACGAGGATTATAGGAGATTGGGGAGGGGGAAATTAATCAAGCAAAAAAGCCTATCAAGTGAATGTGAGTGAAAACACTGTTCAAAGTCCATTTCCTCATTCTCTAAGCGCAGCAAATTGGGGTACACACACATATGGTTTTCAATGCAGTTACCTACAGCCTCTCTGGTAGGGGGAACGGGAAAAGCTTTTCTCCTTGTAAGTTGGTAAATAGAAACCAAAAGCATCAAGACTAAATATAGTTTCTCAACATGATTCTTCCTGTGAGCTGAGCTTATTTTAAGAAAATAACCAGAAATGTTTTCGAAGAATGTTACAAATGAACACTCATCGAAATAATAATTATGCTTACAACCAAAAGGATACACTGGGATCTGCAAGATGGTTCAGCTAGTAAGGGCACTTACTGTGCAACCCTGGTGATATGAGTTTGAACATAGAGGTGGAAAGAGAGATCAGACTTCATAATGTTGCCCTCTGACTGCGCATACATGCACACACATGCGCACATACATCATGTACACAGACAATGATAGTAATAACTTAGAAGGAGAGAAACTAACTAAGTGCCCAGAAGAAATCTATAGAAGTTTTCTGGTATGGTGTTTGTAATGTTCCCATCACTGCAAAAATACCTTGTTCATAGCTCCTGTAAACCCTTCCACAGTCCTGGCAGTGTTTGCTCAATCTTGTAGGTAAGGAAGTTAAAGAACAAAGATCGGGCAATGGGTAGCCACGCTGGAAACACCCAGGATTGCTCTCAGCTCTCAGGTGATGTTTAGCCATGCAGGAACACCAACATGAGCAACCAGGGCCCCAGGCTCCACATCTGTAATCTCATTAAGTGGATTTAAAAGTTATAGAATGATGACTGTGGTATACTGGGAAGTATAATGCAGAGTTCAAGGACAGTCTTAGCTAATCAGAGGACTGCATTCACAACCTATCTCAAAAAGAGAAAAGGAGGACATTGATTAATATTGGTTAGCAAAATGCATTTAATTTGGTTTTTAGAAACTAGGAGTGTGCAGTCTTTAGGCATCTTCTATTCTCCAGATTCCCATGTTGTTTCTGCAATTCACCTCCAGTCCATAGAGATTCACGCTTCCAACACAGTCAGCTGTTGAGTAACCAGGAGCTGACTTGCCATCTCCGGCTAATTTTTACTCTTCTTCAATGGCTATGGCATGGAGGATCAACTAATATAAGATATGACCAAGTAGAACTTTATCTTTATATCCCTTAGAGAAGAAGTATTTTCAAGCAAATTTTTCAGCACTTGGATCTAGGGAGATGTCTGCATGAGTGAACACACTTGCTCTACAAACAGGAGAGCCCGAGTTCAAATCCCCAGAACCCACATAAAAAAGGCAGGCAGATTGAACATCCCAGCGGCCCCAGCCTTGGGATGTGAAGACAGTGGTATCCTGGAATCTTGCTGGCCAACCAATCAACACAAATGAAAAATCGAAAGTTAATCATGAATATTACTTTTTTGTTCTGCCTGGTTTTGGTTGTTCCAGACAGGGTTTTTCAGTGTATGGGTTTTAGCTGTCCTAGAACTCCCTCTGTAGACCAGGCTGATTTCAAAACTCAAAGAGATCCACCTGCCTCTGCTTCCCAAGTGCTGGGTGGGATTAAAGGTCTGTGCCACCATGCCTTGCAGGTATGACTTTTCTATTTATCTTAGAATAATTGGATGGCAAGTGTCATTTCCTGGAAGTCTCAAAACATCAGATGTCAATCACAGGTTCCTTTTTAAACCAAGTCAAAGCTGTTATCTCTCTTTTATTCTGACTAGTTCACGTGTAGACTAATAATAAATCCCTTGCATTTAAAAAAAATGTTGCTTTTTCTACCTTTGAAAACACTTTCTTGTAACTTTGAATTTATTTGCGAATACAAACCATGGTTTCAAACTCTTACTGTCTTTCCCAAGTTTCCATTCAAAGCAAGCTCAAAAACATAAATAACCAGACCAGGAGTTATTAGAATCTCTTTATGTAAGAACCAAGTAGATGGAATACATAGATGGAATTTTCCCCAACAAAACAACTCAAAGAAGTTAGCCACAAGCACGGGTATGTTACTCTGAGTCCTTTTTCTCCTCTGATTGAGATCAAGAGTACCATGTCGACTTGGTTAACACCAGAAGCCATTGGCACACTCAGAGGGGCAAAGGACATAGGGGTTTCCAGTGCTCCAATGGGTAGTATATGTGCTTTACTCTGATTCATAGAGAACGTCGGCTACACGGATCCTGGCCACAACTGAACTTAACTCCTAAGCGGTGATAGCGTATGCAACAGAAAAAGGTTCTTGTACATTAGCTGGCTAGTCCTTAACCCTCAAATAGTGAGCTGTAGTTTGGAAGCTCACTTTGGCAGAAAACAAACATGTGGGCCTGGAGGCCCTTCTGACAGTCTTTATGTAATTGTCATTACCAAAGGCACGGGGCCCTCCTTCATAGCCTCGCGGGTTTTGTGTTTGATTTTGGCTACACTTTGCCACAAAGGCATCCATTTTGACTGCGACAGTTTCACACGTATTACTGGAGTTGCTGACAGAATACTCACAACTGCTATCAAACAGGCAAGTCTGATTTATTATAAACAGCTGGGAAGAGCTAAGGGTTACCTCATCTCTCCGTGCCTTTGACTCAAGAACGCCTACCAAGGTTTGTGAGTAATCTGATACCATCCCAAGGTGTGGGCAGCCTCCCAGTGGAATCTCCCATCCTCATTGGAACCCAGGCAAGCTGCAGTTCTGAGTTAGTCCTCACCTTAGATCACATCAGCTCCTCTCCCTGCTGCTCCAGCTCTACGCCAAACCAATTCAGATGCGGAAACAAAAACATTCCCTCATCTTCGGAAAAACACAAACCCCAGAAAGCTAACACTGAGACCTATGCTCACACTAGCGATCTGTCTGTCTGACTTTATCAGGGCCCTGGAGGTTAAGGAACACAAAGACAATTTATGGCATCAGTGCACACTACAGAAACTACATAAGGACAGCTTGGCTCCAAAACACCTTTGATCACATCTCTGCTGCTGCTGTTGACTGCTTACGGCTTTCTGTCTTTCTTCCATCCCTCCACATTTTTTTCTACTCAGTCTCTAAATGATGTGTAATGGGGGGGGGGGGATAGTATTTAACAATTTTATTGTCTTTTTTCTCCTGTTAGCCTAATGTGATCTGTTATATAATTTTAAATAAAAATAATAATAGTAATAAAAAAACAAAATAGAACCAGTTCCTGATAAGAAGAATGTATTTATAAAAAAGATTTACTTTCTTGACACTTCCATTTGAGTCATGGCCTCTGAGAAGACATTTATTCCAATCTTTTATATTTAATTGTGTGTGTGTGTTTGTGTTTGTGTGTGTGTGTAATGTATATGTGTGTGATGAATGTGTGTGACCAAGTGTACCACAGCACCCATTCGTAGGCAAGAGGACAGTTTTGCAGAACAGGTTCTCTCCTTCTCCCTTTAGTAGGTTCAGGGATGGAACTCGGTCACCAGGCTTGTGTGGTAAACCCTATTGCTATCATGTCTCAGTCTTAGCAAGAGAGAAGCCAGAAGAGGCAGGAGCACCACTGAGGGATAAAGGGAGGGAAATGACCAGCTCTAAGATCTCATGTCAGCAAGTGGCAAAGTTAGCTAAAAATCTATTCGTTGTGTCATGATGCTATTTAAATCAATCTTAATGGAGCAGGGGGAGAGGGGTTATGTGTTTTCTATTAATTCTACAAATACTAAAACAAATAACCAGTACAAACTACTACTTCGTTGATAGCACTATGAGAGAGTAACGCATCCATTGAACACTCTTACACTTTTAATTGGCGTATGTTCTTGAGCACACAAATATTCCGGGTTGGGTAAATGCCTTTGTCTGACAGATAGATCTTTGCATCATGTCCCTAAAATGCCTTCCCTAACAATGACTACCAATAACAACCATTCACTCAAGACTCTTCAAATTTCTGTGCCTCTACCTCGCCTCTGTCTACCCTTGTCCATCAAAATGACTTAGTCACCAAGCCAAATTTCTGGCTGATAAGCAAAACCAGTGTTTAATTTTTTTGTTTATTCACTTATTTCTTTATCTGTGTGTATATGTGTTATAGCTATAATTGACTGACAGCTGCCTAACAATATTAACTATGAATAAATATTGATGCTCTCAAACATATTGTCTGTACCTACTGAGGCAATCTTAACATCTCCCCCTTTGAATTGGAGATGAAAATTACAAAACAATGTTTCTCCTGAAACCAGTTTTGGCATTCCAGTATGGCCCAGTGTGACCACCTTGGTTCACACAGCTAGGTTTGATTTATCAGTATTTACCTTTGTTTGCATCTTCTAGCCAATCCAATTTTAGGGAGATGGTTTATTGGAAGATTTATCCGTGTCTCCTTGACCTTTGATGGCATTTTGCTTTCTGTTTTATATCTATCTTATTAAAGGCACATAAAATTGATTGCACCAGTGTTCATAAATGACCTCATACAATCTTCACCCAATTTCAGAACCAAGAGAGCACTAACTGCATGAAATAAATTCCCTCTCCCACTTTTGAAAAGAATTTCTATAATGTATTTATTTCCTTTTTTTGATCTATGCAATGATTCAGGTTTAGTTTTCTTAATGGGAAGATCCTAAGCTACCAATTTTACTTTCTGAGAATGGCTAGAGGGTGGTGTTTTTCCTTGATTTGTTTTAGTCAGATGTTCTGAAGAGCTGTCTTTTGTCTGAATTTTCTGATCATTGGCATATAATTGATCATAGGATTCTTTCCAACTGCACCTCCTTTATCTATGACCATATGCCTTTTTATTATCAATTGCCTACTTGGGTCATCTCTCATTTTAACAGCATAAATGTATTGAGTGCTTTCTGTATTCCTGACCTTTTTAGAGAATCAAGCTTTGGCATTGTATGTTATCCCTGGTATGCTTTGCTCATCCTTCTTCGTTTTTTTTCCTTCTATTTCCTCAAGCTTATTCATATTGCTGCTTTTCTCCCAAAACTTAAGGTAGCTTTTAAATTCAGTGATTCTAAACATTTCTCTTTTTTCTATATGGTCAATCATATTTTTATCACACCACCCCCAATTTTGTTTTGTTTTGTTTTGTTTTAGTTTTATCCTCAGGTTTAATTAATTGGTATTTTCATTAAATTTATGATTTTATATTGTCTCTCTGATTATAAATCTTTGAAGTTTTCCCAGATTGCCTCTAAGTCTATGGGGCATATACAGAGCTACATAAACTCTTGCAATTTCTCATTAAAGTATTTGAATCTTAGTAATACTCATAGTTGAACTGTTAATGCTTTCAAACCTTCTCTGCCTGTATGTATAGCTTGTTAGCCAATCCAATACAGGACAGATAACTTAATGAAAGATGTGTTTCTCTTTGACCTTTTGTAGTGTTTGGCTTTCCGTGTTTGTAACTATTTTATTAGATGCATATAAATTTATAATTGCTATGATGTGCTGGGGAATTGAATCATTTAACATTTTCTAGTTACCCTCTATATTAAGCTGCCTTGCCTTTTGTTTGTTTTCTACATTAGTATCCTGGTTGTCTTGGAACTTGTAGGGCTTTGGGTTTGTTTGTTTGTTTGTTTGTTTGTCTGGTTTATCTTTTATTTTTAATCAATGTCTTGATTGTTGTTTATTGTTTCTTCTTATCTAAAGAGAAAACTGGTTGATTGTTTCTAAAGAACAAATAGCCTGGTGTTTGATATCCCAGTCTGACGAAGGTCTGCCTTTAAATTGATAAGTTTAGTCCCTCTTTGCTTATTGTGAATGCTGAAAAAGTTAAATAAATATAGTCTGTTTTGATCCTAGTACTTCTGCTTCCTGATTCTGCACAAGAGCTGCATTTTTCTTCATAGGTTTCTGGATTTAGCTTTTCTCTCTTCCTCTGTCCCCTCCTCCCCTTTGTCTCTATCACCCCCTACTTCTTCCTCTTCATGTCAACCTCCTCTTACTTTCAAGGTGTGTGTGTGTATGTGTGTGTGTGTGTATGTGTGTGTGTGTGTGTGTGTGTGTGTGTGTGTGCAGGTGCCTTCTGTGGCCAGAAGTGGGAGTAAATCTTGTCATATAAACCATCTAAACATCACACCAAACTCAATCTAACTGCTACCCTCCTCAGTGATACCCAACTTACAAACCTCACCGCAGTTGTTTCTCTTCCAACTCATACGCCTTTCTCATGGCTTCATCTAGGTTTTAGAAACCTCATTGATCTGATGACACCAATGTCGCTGCTTTAAATAGTTAATTACAGGTCTCTTCCAGAGCTGTCTCCTTCTCTAGCGTTTCATTTAGTGCATATCTCTTAGCGTTTGCTTGAAAACATTCCGTCTTATTCTGCCCATTTCTGTGTAGTCTTGTGGTTAGACTCTCGCACGGCTATTCCCTTGTCTATTTTCAGTGCTCGTATTTTCTTCTCTTTTGTCCTCTGGTTTCCATTGGTGCTGCTGACAAGTTAATATTAATCACCCCCTTATGCTTTGGAGATGATCTGTCTTTTCTTTTTGGAGTCTTCAAGGTTATCTCTTTGTCTCTTATAATCAGTAAAATAGTGCAATGAAATGTATTTTGCCCACTCCACCTTTTCTGAATGGAATCTTCCATCCTTCCCCATCCTCTCTAGTCTCTCATTTGAACTCTGGTTAGACATATGTTAGACCTTCTCCGAATGCACTCTTGTCTTCTGTGATTTTTCTAACTTCTTGCTGTATGTGGATAACAACTCCTGAGGCTCCTTTCATTCATGGAGACTCTTCATAATTTGTGAAAGATGTGCCATTCAAAAAAAAGTTCATTCAGAGATACATACTTTTCCAGAAGTTTTACTTACATTATCTATTTTTCAAATCGTTTTAAGTCATTGATAACAGTTTCTTATTTTGTCACTCATTTTGATGAATTTTTTTCCTGAAATGTGGTATGTTGTGTCTTTTGTTTGTTTTGTTTTGTTTTGTTCTGTTCTGTTCTGTTCTGTTTTGTATGAGATTCGTCTTCACCTGTAGTCTTCGCTGACCTGAAGTTTACAGCAATCTCTCTACCTTAGCCTTCTCACAGCTGGGATTGTAGGATATTATCACAGGGCTTCTTGGATAATTCCCATCTTCTATCTGGAGGATCCAGTTATGAAAAGCCATTTCTGGTCTAATCTCACCAGCTATGACTCACCTTTTTTGAGTGTTGACACATTAATTTGGGGTTTATATTTAATTGAAATTGTGTTGTGGGAATTTAGAGAGGCTTGTAGAGGGATCCCCTGACCTGAGTGGTTTGTGTCTGCTTTTTGTGAGGTGCCTGGGGCCCTTAGGCAGACACTTGTCATGATATCTCAGCCGACTGCAATTTGGTTACAAACACAATCACACTTCAGAAAGCTTTCTGTTCCTCTTCCTCCAGCATTTTCTTTTCACCACACCTTGCCAGCTACTGCCTTTGACCCCTCCCAGATCAGGGTGGGGAAGAGGACATTGGGGGGGGGATGTCATCCAAACAACAAGACTATCTCTGTGCCAGAAATACAGCTGGACCCCTCATGGGCATCTTCTGTGTGCTTCACAGATACTTCTGGAAAGGCTTTGGTTTTGGATCTTTCTAACAGATGAGCCACAAACAGGATTTTTTTTTTTTCAAGAAGAGTAGTTTTGGGTTCACAAAAAAAATGTGAAAGGAAGGCATAGGTTAACATTCAATTCAAGAAGCCAAGGATGTAATTCCTATATGTGTATCTTCTTGGACTTTATCAACATGCCACCAGAGTAGAAGAATACCAGTGGGCTTACAGACTCTTAGTGTTGTGTGTTCTACAGGCGTTGGCTTGATTTAACCCTGGCACCACATCACAGAATAATTACAATGCCCAGAAAAATTCTCTGTGCTTTGCTTATTTACCACCCCCACACACACCTTGTCTCTTTTAACCCTAAGTAACCTCTGTCCTTTTCTCTGTACGCATACTCTTGCCTTGCCCAGAGTTTTATACATTTGGAATCATGTCATCTGTCTGGAGACCTTTCAGACTGGCTTCTTTGGCTTGTTTAAGTTTTTCTTTACGTCTTTGTATGACTCCTTAACTCAGTCCCTCTCACCACTGAGTGACGCCATTACCTTTATTTGCCACATTTTATCCGTTCACTTCTTGATGAGCAACTTAGCTGCTTCCATGCTTGGGCAGGCCAGAGTAAACCTGCTGATACCATCAACGGTCTGATGTTGGTTTATTGTCTGAACTTCAGCTCTTGCCATCTTTAGGTCCAAACGTCCTGAAGAGTTTGACTGTCGGATTGTGAGAACATGCTTGGGTTTGTGAGAAGTGGCCAAACCATCTTCCACAGGTTGCAAGACAGTGAGTGACGTGATTTTGACTGAAGTAACCTCATCCTCTAGGACGGGCAAGTTTCCTTGCAGAAGCACATGGAAGGATGGACTCCATCATCTCCTCCACTTAGATCTTTCTGGCCAGGTCTTTAAACGGCTTGGTCCAGCTCTCCCTCACATTTAGGCCACATCAGTTTCGAGAGGTAGATCTTATGATTCTCCATGGAAGCACCACCCTTTTTCTGACAGGGCAGTAACTACCCTCCTGTTCCATCTCACCAGCCAGCACCTCTGACCCTCTGGATTACTCGTCTGGTATTAATACAATGGATTAAATATAATACCTTCTGTGGTATTAGAATACGTCATCTTCCTCCAGGAAAGCTGGAGGTGATTGCAGATGGATATATAACACCAGGAGTTGTGAGTGTGTGTGTGTGTCCCAGCCAGAGTGGAGGCTCTTGCAGCCCACGTTACATATGGTATGAGAGCTGCTGTCCTATGTTTGCTTACTCCTATGGACTGGTTTTCAGGAGTCACGTGACAATGAGGGTTTTATAAAGCTCCTCCCACTTAGCAGCCTGAACTGTAAGCTCTGCCTTCCCAGACCTATAAGCATGCCAGCATCTTGGCTTAGCTTTTAAGCCTCTTGACAGCTGCTTTTATTTGGTTTCTTGGCATCTCACTCTTCACGTGTGCAGCTTAAAGACTGAGAAATGGTTTGGAGGGAAAAAAAATTGCATACAGACTCCATTTTCTTTGGTTCCCGTCTCTCTGTGTTTATGGTCCATCAAGTCCTGGCAACCTTGCATCCTGAACTCCAATTTTTTTGACGGAGACAAGCAAGGAGCTGTCACTCGGTTTTGATTCTATACCCCAGAGGCCGTTGCATGGCTCAACAAATGCTCCCATGACACAAGAGGAGCTCTAAAGGACTCACTTGGATGCATTGCCCTCCTGTGCCATTCTGGTCCCTCTAGAGTCCTGCATCTTTGATTGCTCTTTGATGCTCTCAAGCTACTAGTTCATACTTTTTAAATTCAGCCTTTGGTTTTTTAGTACAAGGCTTTTTTCTGCTCTCCTCCTTCAGAGCCAGAAATGGAAGCCCTCCCTCTCTGTTTTTTCCCCCAAGAAATAAAGCAGGTGGCACATTCTCTTATTTGATAAAAATGTCTTTCTGGTGGCTTTAAATGTGAAAGCTAATTTAACAAACAGCAAACATTCACGGTTCACAAATAACACCTTTTCTAAAAAAAAAAAAAAAAAATCTGTAGCTTTGCTCTATCTTTAATTTGGCCACTTAATGTTTCAGAGGGAAACTCTAATGGAGGCTGTTTTTTGATCTTTGTAGCAGGTATAACAGGTGTTAAAATTAATTCAATTAAACCTAGGAGCGAAGCAATGGGAACGCACGCGATAAGCTACCAGGCACTGCACAGGTTTTCAGAGTAGAAGGTAGAGAGGAATTGCTCAGTCCTAGAACTGCAGCCACCACTGAAGAAGAGGTTGGTGGACTCTGGGAGCGGGGGAGGGGCGGAGGGGGCGGGGGACTCTGGGAGCGAGGGAGGGGCGGAGGGGGCGGGGAGGATGCTAGGAATACTGGGTCCCAAAACTTCCTTGTCATCAGCTGTTTCCACTTCAGCGTTGGGAGGTGAGATGAGAAACCTCTTCCGGCACCTTGAGATGTTTCCACCTTTTCCTTTCTTCAAGAAGAGTCACACAGAAGTCCACAAGGTCCAGAATTCCGCCTCTAACTACACAGAGCTCAGCCCTGCCTAGAAGACTGCCATTAGCCTCGTTCTCCGCCCTCCACCTTCCAGGTGCAGGCATTTCAGTCACCAGCCACCATGCCCAGCTCCACGTTGAGATTAAGGGAATGTTCCTGCTATGATCTCTTTTTTATCAGCGTTTATTGAATGATTACACTTAAAAAAAAAAAAAAAAGAAAAGAAAAACATGGTCTCAATGAAATGAGGACTGCACAGAAAATAAATAAATAAATAAATAAATAAGAAAAAATATAAGGAAACATACCAAGATTGTGACTCTGGGTCAATTCTTTTGTTTATTTTAACAAAATTTAGAAATATCTGCATTACCTTTTTAAGCAAAAAACTATTTCTAGAGACCATCTCCATACACAACAGTGTGCATGGTATGTAAGTATGTATTTTTAACTTACAGGTGTGCAAAAACAATCCATGTGACTAGAGAATGTACTACCCCACCCTCTTCCACCCTCCCCTCCCCTCCCCCACTCAGAAACAAAAAGCCCCTCAGTGTTCTTATCTAATAGTGACTTCCCCTGATATATCTGTATCATATTTTCAAGAAGAGGGCCTTAAGATAAGGCCAGTTTCTGACCTGTGATAGGCCTACCTATGTGTTGCGTAGATCCAGGTCCACACCTTGCACCTGTGTGCCTCTGGTCCCCTCGAGAGCTCAAAGTTAGACCCGCCCTCATTCTGCCTCTTCCTGTGCCCGGGTGTTGGAGTCCTTTCCTTTCAGCTTATCCCTTCCCCATGTCTCTCCCCGAGCCCCAGTCTCACTCACAGCCGCACTAGCCCGGCTCTTGGCCCACATTGGACTGTTTCATCTCCATTTTGTGAGTTTATCCCCGCAGAGCCCTGCAAACTCCTGGAGGTCAGAGCGTGAGCACCTTTGTGCTCCTTTTTCCAGGCGGGGCCCAGGCAGGTTGTCTCCACACGCTATTAAACTAGACAGGCTTTTCCTCATCCTGCCCTCCCCACTCGTCCAATGTTCGGAAATCAAACAAAGCCAGAGGAACCAGGACACGCCCTGGAGGAGAAGGAGGGGACCTGGGACCCGCGTCTCCTGTCCATCAGTAATTAGAGCGGAGGGGGAGGGGCTGCCCTTGGCACAGACAGGTCCTTAAAGGCTGCTGCCCCAGAAACTGCCTTCAGATCGACAGCCAAGGGAATCGCGATGAAAAATTCATCAGCTTCTTCCTTTCCCCGGCCCAGCTGCGCCTAGCAGATGACCTCGGTGGGGGTAAACCCGCTGTGAGACACCGTCTGGCCGCGTCGAAGGGGCCCAGCCCAGGCCTGTGGGGGAGCACTGCACCGCAGGGCTGTGTGCATGCGCCATGAGTACGCGCCTATGAGGCCTAGAAGGGACCACCGAGGTTTGACTGCTGGGGACCAGAGACAGTCCTTTTGGTGCAAGCCACTAGGAGCCAGAGGGCCACTCTCTAGCAGGCATCTGCGGTCCACCTTGCCCATCGTACACTGTCCTACACAAGGCATGACCTGCTATTGGAAGCAATACCTATTGAGTGGGCACCTGGGATCATGGAAGCCCTGTAAACTGTAAAACTTCTAACCCTGCAGACTGGTCCTCTTAACTAAGCCTTACTTTCATGCCACCTCTTCCCACCTTTGCTGGCCCCAAGCTGCCTCCTGAAGTTCCGGATGGGGTAGTTTCTCCAGGAGTCACAGCTACCGAACTGGGGTGGCCACGAAGGATGACAGAGATCAGAGTTAGGGAAATGCTACTGAGTTGCAGGTTTCTGGAGGCCTCTCCAGACCCTGCCATCTGGGCACTGCACAGACAGACGCTGCGTGGGTCCCTAGAGCTTGCCACCTCCGCGCCACACTACCAGCCATGCCGCTGCGGCTAAAGGAAAGCCTCACGTTCGAGATTGCTGGACCGTGGGTGGGGGTAGGGAGCGCGAAGAAGAGGGACTAGGCGCGGGAGGCGGGGGCACTCCTGGACTCTGCATTTTAAAGTTGCTTTCTTGCAATCACACTTTAATATGAACCGATGTCTGGTCTGCGGACCACGCAATGTGGTGAGATGCCATGTTGGCCTCTTTGGAATCCGCAGCGGGTTTTTTGTGCTGTTCTGCTGGGGAATCAAATGTGGTGATTAGGGAAGTTTTATATTCAGGTCAGGCTTTCCCAGGACTAGAGAATGTACTACATCTTAGGCCAACATCGCCATCTGGTGGTATCATCGAGGGACTCGAGCAGGTGTGGGGAGACCAGAAGGAATGATGTCATGGTCTGCAATTTTTTCTTGAGGGGCGGGATGCTGGCTGGCTGCGGATCTGGTATTGCCTGATGCATTATTTCTCGGGTTTGGAGTTTTGCTGTTATTCACAGGTGAATCACCAAGTAAGCCAAGGGTCCTTCCTAGAACTAATACCTTACATTTCACCCCATTGCAGAATAGAGTTTAAACCTAAAAGAGCCAATGGCTTTGACAGTCTTGAAGCAAGACTCCTTATGTGATCTTTCCTGGGTGGGTCCGTCTAAGTTGTTCACTTGACAGCCCCTCCCCGAGGTGTTTCTCCCTCCGGAATTCAACTGCAGAATTAATTGTGTGTTCAGAGCGCGATTGCATTCTTCTAAGTTTCCATTTCTTCAAGACTACGGAACAGACTTCACACTGCCTATAAGCGTAGGGTCCCATCCTCAGCGGCATCTCCCTGGCTCCTTTAGTCACCCTCTGTTCTTTTCTTTACCAGATCTGGACATAAAAGCCAGCTCCCCTGCTCCTTTGCGCTTCTGTCCTCAGCGTCCCTCTACCCTTTGCCCCTCACCTTACCTCTAGCCAACATCTGACAGCAAGCACTATTCTGCCTTGCCCCTCATCCCACCCAAGGCTAAGAAGAAAAGGTGGCCTAAGGTCGCTGAGTGGGCTGACTGCACACGGAAGATTCAGGTGAGACTGCAGTGCAGCTTGATGGTGAGCGGGTGTTGATTCCTGCACTGCAGATCTTCTCAGTTTTCTTCTCCTCTTTAGCTTTTTGTCTGTACAATACTTGGGTACTTCAGATGCAAATCCTCCCACTCACATTCCAGACACTCTTGCTTCCTCAATGTTGCCTTTTCTACCTTAAAGTAGTTGGGTCATCGCCTGGCCTTTTAGTCTCTCTTACTTTGGAGGAGGAAAAACAAGAAAACAAAAAAACAAAACAAAACAAACAAAAACCTTTCATCTTTTGCAAACCCGGTGCATCTGCTTTTACCTGCAACACAAACTACTGCCTGCAAGTAAACAGGGGTGGGGGAGAAGAAGCCCCTAAGAAAATGTACAGAAAGAATGGCCATTAACATTCTCAGAAGAATGGATAAAAATACTGAATGCATTTTATATATGTGTGTGTATACAAGAATATATATATATATATATATGAATATATATATATGAATATATATATTGTATACACAAGAAAGGGGATAGTCAGAAGATGGAAAGGGGATTTTAAAAAGTTTTAAATGCTAGTAACAATGAAAGATTGAAAATCGTAACATTTCACATAAGCCTCGCAGAAAGTGCAATAAAAAGGTAAAAAAAAAAAAAGATGACCAATTTTTATCCAAGAAAAGAGAAAAAAATATCACAAGGGGATGGAGGCAAACTGATATGTGATCAAATGGGGTCCTTTGTCTTAAAAAGTCTTTCGTAAGACTTGGCATGCCTGTGCATACCTGTAATCCTACTCTCAGCAAACCAAAACAGAGGGTTAGCTCATTTAAGGCCAGCCTGGGCTCCAGAGCAAAAACTCTCTCAACAACAAGTCTTAATAATTCCAAAGGGACAACAGCAGAGCTTAAACCAAAGACAGAGGCCGTGTGCTGAGCAAAGCTCCTTGGATAGTCTCATTTACAGCAGCTAGAGTTCACTATTCCATACAGGGAAAGTCTCCTTCATCAAATTGGGAAACATGTCTACAGGATTAGCAACCAAGAAAACGGACGTTATTCTGAAGTGAAGGAGACTTAGCACGGGTCACTGAATTGTTACAAGAAGAGAAAACAAATTGGGAAAGAGGTGTTTCTAGAAATTTTAATCACACACACACACACACACACACACACACACACACATACCTCTGTTGCCTTCAGGAGCCAGTGCTTGTGGGAAGCCATTCTCTATGCCTCTCCACTGCTGTTCGGGAGCTCCAAGGGTCCATTATATCACTAAGCAGCAATTCCTGACACTTGCCCGGAAATGCCCTGCCAGAAACCTAATGCTGTGTGTTTCCAAAGTTTAAAATCCTTTTAAGGCCAGAGAGATGGCTCAGTGGTTAAGAGAACTTGCTGTTCTCTCAGAGGACCTGGGTACCATTCCCAGCACCCACATGATAGCTCACAAACATCTGAATCTCCACTTCTAGGGGATCTGATGCCCCCTTATGACCTCTGCTGACACCAGGCAAGAACATGATGAACACAGGGACATGCAGGCGAAACACTCATACACATAAAATAAAATAAATAAGTCCCTTTTTTATTTAAAGAAGGTGTGATCTCTAGAAACAAAAACAAACAAACAAACAAAAAACAGTGACTGCCTTTAACAGGAGTACCTAAAGAGGATGTGATTGACAAAGTGCTCTGCAGAATATAGTAGGCAAGCTTTCAGGCCTGATGGTGAAAGAAGAATATAGAAGAATGAGGCGTGGGACCTTCAGTAGACTCTCTCCTAGAAGATACAAATGAAATGAATAAATGTCCCAGGAGAATAGTTTCCAGTATGTAGGAATGAATTACTGATGGTGGTAAAGAAAGCTAGAGGAGGGGTGATACAAATTTAAAACTAATTCAATAATAGACTCCAGAGAAAGCAAAAAATTATACAGTAAAGCAAACATAATCATAGCCCACTATCTGGCTTTGCTGTGAACCCTTCCTATTGTCATAATTATATAAATGTTGAATATTAACTTAAGAAAATTGTGAGAAATTTTATTACATTGGCAGAATAGTTGGGAGAATGGGCATAAGAAGAATTGATGGGATTTGAAATCTACCTCTTCATGTTCCACAATAGAAATTGAACATGTAGGCTCAAACATTAAAGAGGAAGAAATTAAGAAATGGGAAATAGCAATATGAGTAGTTAGTCATATATATCTGAAAGTATATCATTAAATCATTGTTAAAATATAGAATGGAATCTGGAAATAGAGCAGAGAACACTATAATTTGGAGCTATAAATCACGGGGAGTTGCACAACTTGTCTAAATGATGTATATACATCCTTGTCAGTTATCTTATATGTAAGATTCAACATTGTCACTCACATATACAAATTTCAGGTTGTTATACAATAAGAAACTTTACCATCACAAGTAGGGAAAGACTTCCCCACATCCCTCTTTCTCATAGAACATTCATTATCTATACAAACTTACGGTGAGAATGAAATGACAGCATTTTTGCTGTCAGGGTGAAGCAATGGGTGTCAGTGCTAAGAGGCATGATTTATTCATGGAGGGAGAAGCTGATTGAGCAACAATTAATTATGATTCTCTTTATTCAGCATTTTTTAGACAGGGTCTTGCTATATAGAACAAGCCAACCTCAAATACCTGATCCTCCTGCCTTTATCTCAAAAATCCTGGGATTACAATCACATGTGACCTCATCTAAAATTAACCACCATTTTCTATCAGAAGTTCATGTAAGTGCAGTTATTTGGGGGCTGGGCTATTGAGACCACAGACACTTTCTGGAAGGCTGTCTAGAACATATAAGCTTCAGACCATTGAGATTGCTGGATAACCTTGAAATCCCTGTCAACTAGAGAGAAGCTGTATCTGGACATAGATGGTCTCCGCTAAACACATCCACTCTCTTAGAGGCAAGCAAGGCTATATGACTCGTCGAAAGCAGCAGACTGTGAATGGGAGTGATGGATGTCCCATCTGAACCAAAGCAAATAAGAGCTTCTCCCTTCCCTCCCAGTGATGAGGCTAGCAAAGAGAGCACTTCATGGTAGTAGTATCTTGGGTTGTGTAGTTTCTAAAGCATAATGCTGGGATGTGTGTGTTTCTAAAGCATAATGGATCCTATCTTAACACAACATTCTTCTGTCCTTTTTGCTCCTTATAATTTTAATATGTGCTGTTGATGGAAGCCATTTTACTAATCTACCACCATACATTTATAACCAAGTGTCTCTAAACTGATAAACGGGTTTATTCAGAGCACCACACATTCTGTTGCACAGGTGACTAGGACACCTTACTTCCAGAAGGTTGATCTGAGAGATCTCAGCTACTTTGGGCTCAATAACAAAGTACCACAAACTGAGTTCCTACCACATTTGAATCTAAAATGTCCCCATAGTCTCCTGTGTTTAAATTCCTCATCCCCAAGAGGCAGTTCCGTTTGGGTGGTTGTGGAACCTTTGGGGCATGGGAGCTAGCTGCAAGGGAGTACTGTTGGTGGTCCTTGAAGGCTCTGCCTGCCTCTGGCTCTGCTCTGTACTCTCTGCCTCCTGGTTTGAACCATGTGAAGAAGCTCATCACAGACTGAGCCACTAACACTGCTGTGCCTTCTCTCTGTGATGTTGTGCCCTCTAAAGTCACAAAACACACTAATTCCTTCTTCTCTATATTGTTTCTGTCAGGTATTTTATCACCACAATGCAAAAGGTAACATATGTAGTGCCACAAACAACAGAATTTTACTTCTCCTAGTGTTGGCATGTACAATCATGGCTAAGTTCAAATGAAGACCCTCTTCTGGGATGCAGACGACTCTCTGGGGTCTGTTTAGTAAGCACACTAGCAATATTCACAGAGGACTCCATTCACTGGATCTATATCATCTTCTATAGGGCCTCTCTTTAAGGAGAGTGAAGATTCTAGCACATAAATTTATGAAGGATGCAAACACTCAATCCATAACAGGGGGGAAGAAGTAGGCAGCCATGTGAGGGATCTTTTCTCTGTGTAAAGTTAGTTGAACCACCAAACAAACACCAGTGATATAACTCACAAAGGAAGCAGAATGACGTGTGGGTGGGAAGGGCTAGACCAGCGGTTCTCAACCTGTAACACCAGTGATATAACTCACAAAGGAAGCAGAATGACGTGTGGGTGGGAAGGGCTAGACCAGCGGTTCTCAACCTGTGGGTTGCAACCCCTTGGGGCTTAATCGACCCTTTTACAGGGACTGCCTAAGACCATTAGAAAACACAAATGTTTACATCATATTTCATAACAGTAGCAAAATAACAGTTGTGAAGTAGCAGCAGAAATAATTTTATGGTTGGGGTTCACCACAAGGTGAGAAACTGTATTAAAGGGTCGCAGCATTAGGAAGGTTGAGAGCCACCAGGCTAGACAAAAGAGTCAAACCTTGCAAGCATCCATCTACAGCATCCATTCAAAGCCTTTGATCCTAGATCCAGTGTGTTGAGCCAAGTACAACATGAGACTGAAGGTAAAGGGAAAATGTTTTTAATGTCCACAGCCTGCCAAAGCACGGACGCAGGGAAGCAAAGTTAACAGACTTGCATACTCAATCACATGTCAACATGCATAACTATTCTCCAAATGCCACACATGTGTTGAGGCCAAGAAATAAAACTTGTCTCTTGTTGGTAGAATTTTCCGACGTGGTCTTTCCAGATGATCTGGATTGATAAGAACATTGAATGAAGAGAGCTAGGCGAAAAGCCCGACACACAGGGAAACAAAGGAAAGAGCAAGCAACGTGCAGACAGGATGGGCAAGAGGTTCTGCAGAGAGACAGCCAAGCCATTGGCTGAGGGTGACGTCAGTGCCAGGGAATGAGCTTGGCATGTGTGAGACCTGCTTCCAATCTCTACCACCAAAATAAATGAATAAAATAAAAAGAAATAAACAAACTTTGGACCAAATGAGATAAAATAGAATAGCCAAATAAATAAATAAAGCTGGGTTTGGGAGAGAGAAACCAGTGACGGGCTTTAAAGATCGGTGTTGAAAATCGTTTAAAAATTTGTTATCACTTCATTAAAATCGTTTTTTAAAAAAATCATTTAGAAACTGCTTCAGGCGTTGTATAGAAAATAAATCTTGTTAAAAAGGGAGAAATCGTAGGGATCGAGAAAGAAGACTAGCAAGGATTTAATGCAATTGCTGAGCTGTGAAATTTGAATTGGAGCAACAGTTTGGGGTTTGAAACCTAAGAAAATCCAAAAGAAAAAACTCAGAAGTGTTTGAAGCTGGAGCGGATGTGAGGGTGAAAGGCGTCAGGGCGGATCTGACTGGCACAGAGCTTCCAACGTTGGCACAAATCAATGGATGTGTGCTTCGCAGTGAGCTAGAAGCATCCAGGTCCAACAGTGCTCTGCTCTAGAATTCCAGAACAGATAACAAATTAGACAGAAGGGTGTGGCAGATTGGACAAAAAGGGTGGAGCCCCCGCCCCTCTACTAGCCTTCTGAGCCCAGTAATAATGTTTGCTTACTCAGGAACCTCTTGGGCTCTCATACAGGAACTAGCACCTGTTTTCCATCAAAGTAGACTTGTGGGGTGAGAGAATAGATTAGCTCAACCCAAAGCTATTTGTCTTTCCTGTATACCAGAAATGCCTACACAATGTAATGTTTGGAGTCAAAGGCAAGGAGGCTGGAGGAATGAGGAACAGGCAGATGAATAAGAATTAGTCAATAATGGTTCAGAAGGCAAGGGTGCCTGATGCTAAGTTGATAAGTGAGTTCAACTTCTGGGACTCACATGACAGAAAGAAAGAACTAATTCTCACACTACTCTGACATCCACATGCATGCACGCATGTACGTACACACACACACACACACACACACACACACACACACACATAAATAAATAAATAAAATTCAATTAAATTTTAAAGAATGGACAAGTGACTGCCACATTCTGAAACCTTAGCAGACTTCAGTTCCTATCAAATTCCAGCCTCCCGACATGCTTTGCACACCCCTGCCTGTCCCGCATCCCTCCAGCCTCCTTGCCTTTGAGAGCAAAGCCTCTGTTTTGGCCTTGATGTCACTTCATGTCCGGCTAGCGTGGGTGGGGTCGCCGTTCACATTTCTGAAGGCCACAGGCCTTTGGCCTCTTCTCCACTGCTCCCATCCTAAGCTGGAGTGACTGGCCAACTGGTGAACAGCAGCTAAAATCTTTAGGACCTAAAGCTGTGACCTCAAAAGGGATGGGCAGAAAGACAGGTTATTGGGACTCTGGTCCATCTTAAGATATCAGGTTGCATCCAGAAACTGCCCCACCTGGGGATCCATCCCATATACAGTTACCAAATCCAGACACTATTGCGGATGCCAACAAGTGCTTGCTGACAGGAGCCTGATAAAGCTGTCTCTTAAGAGGCTCTGCCAGTGCCTGACAAATATAGAGATGGATGCTCTCAGCCAACCATTGGACTGAGCATGGGGTTCACAATGGAGGAGCTAGAGAAAGGACCCAAGGAGCTGAAGGTGTTTGCCGCTCCACAGAAGGAACAACAATATGAACCAACCAGTACCCCTAGAGCTCTCAGGGACTAAACCTCCAACCAAAGAGTACACATGGAGGGACCCATGGCTCCAGCTGCATATGTAACAGAGGATGGTCTTGTAGGACAACAATGGGAGGAGAGGCCCTTGGCCCAATGAAGGCTCAATGCCCCCAGTATAGGGGAATGCCAGGACAGGGAAGTGAGAGTGGGTAGGTTGGTGAGCAGGGGGAGGAGGGATGGGATAGGGGGGTTTGGAGGGGAAACCAGGAAAGGGGATAACATTTGAAATGTAAATAAAGAATATATCTAATAATAATAAAAAGAAAAGTTGTCAGATTGCAAGAGAGAAATAATAGCACATTCAGTTGAAGCCACCAAGCTGGCTTCTGTTGCTTGTAACCAGTGAAGTTCCTGAGTGGCCCCTTACCTTTGCAGCTAAGCTTTATGAGTTTGCCCATCTGGATATCTCAATTTTATGCCTTCTTCTCAATTTTACCATTCCATTCCTCTGTACTGCAGACCATGTTCCTCTCCTTGGCCATTCTGGAAGAGAATAGAGGACCCTTGTGTCTCCTGCACTGTCCATTGGCTTCAAGGCAATGAGTAGGCTTTCTACATCCCTGTCTCTTTAGCTAGCTCTGATTTTGTGTGTGGTGCATCTTCTCGGCTACATGTAAAATTCTGATGACAGGGACCGTGGCTGACACATTTTGAAAAAGGGCTTCCCCGGAATCCTCACACTTAGAACATGGTTCCAATTGACTACTTTCCTTCCAGAATGTAATCTAAGAGACTTTTGTGCACAAGTTCATGAACTGCTTGGTCACAGCTTCCAGCATACAGTATGCTAATTATGATTCATTCATGCACCATATTGACACCAAACTCTAGCCCACATTCACAGCGCCAGATGCATCCAGCTACTCCGAGAACTGTTAAGAAAACAGCAGCTCCAGGGCTTCCTTTACTGGGTCCCTCTTATCACTCCCTGGGGAAAGTCTGAGCCTCTTTTACCACCACTACCCCTCAACCCTTCACCAGGCCCATCTGGTTTCCTAGAGCCAAAATAGTATCCTGGGATGGCTGTCATTGGATGTACTAAAAGGATACTGGGAATCCTGATGGTTTTCCAGAACAGAAAAGTATTTCTTTATGTATTAGAATCCTTTATTTTTTCCCCTTTGGATGAAAGCAGGCTCCTCCACCCCACTCCATCTGCTCTTAGGTCTTTCCCAGAGCAAGGTTGCCAGCAACTGTGGACTCCACCTGTCTCCATTGCTCAAGAACTTCAGTGCGCTCAGTGACTGCTCATGTCCAAAGTCAACTGGGATTGCCGAAAGCAAGCGAAGGAAGCATCAGTCCCATCCACGCTGCTGCAGACTCCGTGTGCCCTGAGCTCCATTTTGTTCCTTCACGGGAGAAGTTTTTTTCAGGACCTCAGGGTGTCTGTGTGCCCAATCAACTGATATCACGGCTCACATGAAATTCGGGTACTAAGGACACTCAGTCAAGGAGTCCCTACACCTGACTAACCTTGACTGCCTCAACCTGTGTCACCATTGAACTCTGTAGTGAAGCAGAGCCTCTGTCAAAAAGGGTTTCTAAGTTATCACTTACCCGATTCTTCAACGGTGTCTGTAAATTCCATTTCTTTCTCATTTTTTATTACTTCTTTGAGAATTTCATACAATGTAATCTGATCATATTCTCCTCACCCCCAACTCCTCCTAGGTCCCTCTTACCCTACTCACCCAACTTTCAGATTCGTGTGTGTGTGTGTGTGTGTGTGTGTGTGTGTGTGTGTGTGTGGTACAATGTGTGCTGCCCATATACTTTCAGATCTGTGACCTCCCAGTAGAGCCTGGTTTACTGACCCACACCCTCAAAGAATACTGACACTCCCTTGTAGGAATCTACCAGTAGCATCCTGGTTGTCACAGGAGGCTGATACCTGCAGAGCACCTGCAGAAGGGCTGCCCTCCCTCGTGTCTTCTGGTATATTCCACAGTTTGCTAAAGTGCCTGCTTTGTCCTTCCACAAAAATTTGGGAGATCAGATGACAATGTAGCCAAGTAAAGAGGAACTTCCCCCCCCACCCCCATGACTTTTGGAAAGAACAATTTAATAGTGACCAGCAGAGGTCTGTGGCCTGGCAGTCCCTAAGTTCTCCTGGGAAAACCATCTCAAGAAAGCTGCCAGAATGGCTCTCAGATATGACGAAGGAACGAGGCAGAGCATTCTGTCCTTGCAGAGACTGTAATCTTGTCGAAGCCCCCCAACACAGCCATTTGGGTAGGAGTTTTATTTTCAAAATTAAAACCATCTGAGATAATTGAGAATCAGATGCACTGATAAGCAATGATCGATAGAGGTTATTGTTCCTAACTAATAATTAATCAATGATTAATTACTAGCTAAGAACTTTTAAGTATATTTTGTCTAATTTCCCCAAGGCTGCATTTTTCATAGCTATGGTATAATGTGATAACCCACACACAATCTCTTCATCTTATTTAGATTTCTTTAGTTTTAGTTACTGTTCTCTGGGTGTGTGATATGTAAGGGATGGCACTTCCATTTTATCAATCAAGGTACCCCTGTCTCCACTTTATCAGTTAAAATACTGAACATCTCACACACACACACACACACACACACACACACACACACACTATCGGCTCTCTCTGTTCCCCCTCTAAGTACACCCCCTTTCCTCACCCCTCCCCAACCCAAGCCAAGAGTGACAGCCACCCTACATCACTCCTGAAATTATGCCACACTATATAAATGAATGTGCCAATGTTATATACACAGACATCGTATAAATGTTCTGCTACTTCTTGTGACTGGCTCTGCTGTTGCTGTTTGCCCTGAGAATCAATCTTTCTTTCTTTCTTTCTTTCTTTCTTTCTTTCTTTCTTTCTTTCTTTCTTTCTTTCTTCCTTCCTTCCTTCCTTCCTTTCTTTCTCTCTCTCTTTCTCTCTCTCTCTTTCTCTCTCTCTTTCTTTCTTTCTTTCTTTCTTTCTTTTTTTTCTTTCTTTCTTTTTGGTTTTTTTCAAGACAGGGTTTCTCTGTATAGCCCTGGCTGTCCTGGAACTCACTTTGTAGACCGGACTGGCCTCGAACTCAGAAATCCGCCTGCCTCTGCCTCCCAAGTGCTGGGATTAAAGGCGTGCGCCATCACACCCGGCGAGAATGTTTCTTTCTAGAATCATTCATGCTCCTGCAGGGATCTGCAAGCATCACTGGGCACTCTCTGGGTTTCCCACTAGTGTTTCAGTATCTGTGTGCCACCCCAGAATGCTTCGCCATCCACCTGCTGGAGTACATCTGGGATAATTTTAGGACTAACTATTTATTAAACAGCTCACCATGAGCACTGGAGTCGCTAACACTTTTAGAGCTAATAGTTGGTGGCAGTCAGCCTATGCTACCTCCTTAGCTCTGAGTTCCCCGTGGTGGACCTGTTCTTTAGGTCTTGTACTCAGTTTCTAATAGGATTTGGCTGTTGAGTTTTGAGAGTTCTTTGCACAGTTTGGAGACCAACTCATCTTTAGATATGTGGTTTACAAATGTTTCTGATATTCCTATCTTCCCCATACAGACTTTCAGGAGCCAAAGTTTTTGTTTTGATGATGGGCGATGTGCCAGTATTTCTCTGATGAATTGTGCTTGTGGCAACAGTTCTAACAATTGTTTGTCTAGCCCTAGGCTCCAATGATTTCATCAAACTTTCTACAGAGGTTTTAACATTTTGTAATATTTTAGGTTATATCGTACTATTTTACTGATTTTCTTTTACTGATGTCCAATTTCCCTATCACCATTGTACATCTGTCTTTCATTGAGTTGCATGTCAAAAGACTCTCAGACAGGCTAGCATGGCTCCATCCCCTCACTCAGTTCCTTTCTTAAGTAGGTATGCCCTTCCACCTTCCATCTCCTGAGCTTGATTACCATGCTATGTGCTACAACCAACTACCAGACAGCTCTCTTTATTCTTATTTGTTGAGGTGGTTTTACCTATCCTAGGTACTGCTTCTCTATCGAAATTGTATAATAATTTATTTCTATGAATACATTGCCCTTCTGGTTCTTATCAAGATGCTATTAAAACTGTAGTCCCTATTGGGCAGTATGAGCATGTCTGGTGGTTTTGGGGAGTTTTCTCTCTTTGTCTTTAGTTTTCAAAGTTCTAAAGGAAGGCACTAGAGGGGGGTGAATTGATCAAAATACATTGTGTACATGAATAAAAGTTACATAATGGCCGGGCATGGTGGTGCATGCCTTTAATCCCAGCACTTGGGAGGCAGAAGCAGGCGGATTTCTGAGTTCGAGGCCAGCCTGGTCTACAGAGTGAGTTCCAGGACAGCCAGGGCTATACAGAGAAACCCTGTCTCGAAAAACCAAAAAAAAAAAAAGTTACATAATGAAGCCCATTAGAGTATATTATTAATATATGATAATAAATATTAAAATTCCAAACATAGTGTGGCATCAATTTCTTTTGGAGTTTACTACTTGAGGCTTTCTCTTTATTTGGTATCCATGATTCAGTATATGTGGGGAGCTTTTTAACCATACACACACAAAACCTTTCCCCCCTATTCTTTTTTTTTATTTGGATATTTTCTTTATTTACATTTCAAATGTTATCCCCTTTCCTGGTTTCCCCTCCGAAAAACACCCTCCCTCATACCCTTCCCCCTCCCCCTGCTCACCAACCCACCCACTCTGCTTCCTGGCCCTGGCATTCACTCACACTGGGGCATAGAGCCTTCAGAGGACCAAGGGCCTCTCCTCTGACTGGGCCATCCTCTGCTGCATATGCAGCTGGAGCCATGAGTCCCACCATGTGTGCTCTTTGATTGGTGGTTTAGTTCCAAGGAGCTCTGAGGGTACTGGCTAGTTCATATTGTTGTTCCTCCTATGGGGCTGCAAGCCCCTTCAGCTCCTTTCTCTAGCTCCTTCATTGGGGTCCCTGTGCTCAGCCCAATGGATGGCTGTGAGCATCCACCTCTGTATTTGTCAGGCACTGGTGGAGCCTCTCAGGAGACAGCTATATAAGGCTCCTGTCAGCAATCACTTGTTGGCATCCACAACAGTGTCTGGGTTCTTGTCTTCTCTCTGTGAGCCAGCCATACTGGGAGATTCCTATTCTGGCCTCATGGTAACTGCTTCTAACCCCTGTTGACAAGGAGCTCCCCCTGGTGGCCCATCATTGTTAGGGCTCCTCCCTGCTCCCCTGTGTGATAGATAGGTTAGTCAGAACATCTCTAGTCCAACTTCCGGGAGCAGTTGAGACTCCCTCAGCTGCCTCCCTTATCTGGGCTGAGGTTCAGGAAATGCCAGGACATCGGTTCGGAGGCAAACTGAAATTCTTTTGCCTATGTTGTCCCTCGAGTCCTTCCAAGTCCCTCTGCTCTCTTTCAGCGTATCCCTGCGTCGTTTGCAGAGTTTGTGTCTCTGGTTCACAAGAGGAAAAAGAGAAAATGATTCTACATCATTTCATCTGGATAAAATGTCCTCCGTGTGAGGAAATCCTCCGTGTGAGGAAAGAGACGTCCCAAGATACTGGGAGTCACCCATCTGTCACATACTCTTCCCATCGGCCAACAAAGGGAAGCCCTCAAAGGGCTTAGAGTCACCATGAGAGCCTGTGGGTCTAAAGTATCACATATTAGTGACATGAGCCGTTGTACCTATACTTGAACCAAAGATGGTTGAACAGAGAAAAGAATTAAAAATGATCCGATGGCCAAAAGGCCATTGATCCGTGGGTTACAATAATAGATTTAAAAGAAAATGGTGGGTGATATTTTTTTAGCAGCATAAGACAGAAAGAACGCCATGTTTATAGAATTATAAATTTTTATAACTAGATCTGTACTATTTGCCATTTCCAAACAAGGAAACAGGGCCACTGAGACCAGTTACAACCTCTAAGAGGCATGACTTGGCTTTGAAGCTCATTCTTTCTGCTCTGAAAATCCACTTCTTCATTGCTATCTTCTCAGCTCTTGTGAACGGACCCAAAGGACCTTTGAGATCCATTGGAGGTGCTCGCGCTTACTGAAAGCCACAGCTAAGTGGATTCACAGTTCAAGGATCCTCTCCCTTTTCAGCTTCGGGCAACAGTGAAGAGGATGACCAACGGGAGGAGGGGAGGATTGTCCATACTGGACTGGAGGAGTGAGGACATGAGCTGTCTCCTCCCTGGCTGCCCTGGGAACGCTTCTCTTCCCTGGACTTGCTGACTCCCCACTCTCAGAGAGGATGCATCTGCCTTTGGGTATAAGCAGAGGAAAATGAGCGAACTTGGGACTGGAGCATCTGGGGTGGAAGAAACAGCGTAGGCGAGGCCTAGGGAGAAAGTAAGGGGAAATCTGGGTGTGTTCCTTGTTACTAAACACTAGGAAAAGCTTGATACACTGAGACAAATTCTCTTCCATTCTCATCTCCTCTAATCCCAAATTGAAACATTTGTTAAAACTGACCTTAATTTTTTAAGTTCTTTCATCTTGATGGAGAAAAAAACACATGCTGCAGTTGCACTCCATGCTGATGGCTCTAAGCAAGATTGCAAGCTCTGAGCGGACTGAATGTGTGTGTGTGTGGGGGGGGGGGGATGGCTTGGCCGCCCCTCATCTCTGCAGCTTTGGCTTCACAAAAAAGAATGCAGGTCTGAGCCATCGATACAGCTCAAACCCCAAATCACTTTGGGTCAGTTCCTCACTCATGTCTTTGCATGGAATGTTCTGTGGGCGTCAACTTTTAGGAGAAATGTGACATTTTAAAACTCAGTTCTTCCAAGCTTGGCTATAAATCTCTTATGGAAATTAAAGATGAAAAATACATTTCTTTTCCATTGGTCTCATTTGTCTAATAAATGCCTTGGGGACTCACAGCTCAATCAATGCTTCCAATCTCCTGAAATTAAATTATCCTCCTTCCATGAGCTGGATAAAAATGACTTAAGTAGGTGGAATAATTTGGCTCTCATCCTGGCGTTATTGAGCGAATAGCGTTATCAGCACCGTTTTCCCTACCTGCGATGTTTGTTTCAAGCACACTGTGGTGTTTGTGCACAGAGAGGTAGAGAGACAGAGATTATTTCAGTAAATACAGTTTTGCAAAACAGTTGTTTCAGTAAATAGGCTTCCCGATTCAAGGATTCTCTCCCTTTTCAGCTTCGGGCAGCAGGAACCAGTACTTGCTCCATGATTAACATACAGAGGTGGACGGAAGAAACTAGGGCTCTAGCTATCCACTTTTCTTAGGGAATGGAAATACGTATTGCAGGGGTATATAGATCTTAATTTTGGTTGTGTTGCTATACATGAGCAAGTTGCAAAGGTAAGTCACAAGTCACTGCAACTATGAAAAAATAATATTTATTCTCATTTACCCATAGAAGAAGGTCATGGATCCACATGAAATAAAAATAGATTTACTGCCCCTATTTTTGCATGAGATAAGGTGAACACACAAATTAGAATTACAAAAAAAATAGCTAATTTTCTATATCCTTTTGATGAGAATAGTTTATCTTAAACTGGACATGGTGGTTCTCACATGTGATCCCAGCATTTGAGAAGTAGAGATTGGAATGTCAACAGTTCAAGGTAAGCCTCAGCTACATAGAAAGTTCAAGGCTAACCTGGGAGGCATGTGATTCTATGCCAAAAACAAACAACAACAACAACAACAAGACCACTAGGAGTGGCTTGCTTGTGTATATTTCACTTACATGATTGTGGTATACTTGCTTCCCTAACACCTGATATGTTGTGGATTTCTTTTTTGAATTTTATTTTTTATTAGATATTTTCTTCATTTACATTTCAAATGCTATCCCAAAAGTCCTCTATACCCTCTCTCCACCCTGCTCCCCTACCCACTCCCACTTCTTGACCCTGGCATTCCCCTGTACTAGAGCATATAAAGTTTGCTAGACCAAGGAGCCTCTCTTCCCAATAATGGCCAACTAGGCCATCTTCTAATACATATGCAGCTAGAGACATGAGCTCTGGGGGTTCTGATTAGTTCATATAGTTGTTCCACCTATAGGGTTGCAGACCCCTTTGGCCCTTGGGTACTTTCTCTAGCTCCTACATTGGGGACCCTGTGTTCTATCCAATAGATGACTGTGAGCATCCACTTCTGTACTTGTCAGGCACTGACACAGCCTCACAGGAGACAGCTATATCAGGGTCCTTTCAGCAAGATCTTGCTGGCGTATGCAGTAGTGTCTGCATTTGGTGGCTGATTATGTGATGGACCACCCGGGTGGATCAGTCTCTGGATGGTTCATCCTTTCATCTTAGCTCCAAACTTGGTCTCTGCAACTCCTTCCATGGATATTTTATTCCCTATTCTAGGAAGGAATGAAGTATCCAAGTGTTGGTCTTCCTTCTTGATTTTCTTTTGTTTTGGAAGTTGTATCTTGGGTATTCTAGGTTTCTGGGCTAATATCCACTTATCACTGAGTGCATATCAAGTGACTTCTTTTATGATTGGGTTACCTCATTCAGGATGATATCCTCCAGATACATCCATTTGCCCAAGAATTTCATAAATTCATTGTTTTTAATAGCTGAGTAGTACTCCATTGTGTAAATGTACCACATTTTCTGTATCCATTCCTCTGTTGAGGGACATATACAAAGAGCTCAAGAAGCTGAACTTCAGAAATTCAAATAACCCCATTAAAAAATGAGACTAATATCCAATATATACAAAGAGCTCAAGAAGCTGGACTCCAGAAAATCAAATAACTCCATTAAAAATGAGATACAGAGCTAAACAAAGAATTCTGAACTGAGGAATACCAAAGGACTGAGAAGCACTTGAAAAAATGTTCAACATCCTTAATCATCAGGGAACTGCAAATCAAAACAACCCTGAGATTCCACCTCACACTAGTCAGAGTGGCTAGGATCAAAAATTCAGGTGACAGCAGATGCTGGTGAGGATGTGGAGAAAGAGGAACACTCTTCCATTGTTGGTGGGATTGCAAGCTGGTACAACCACTCTGGAAATCAGTCTGGTGGTTCCTCAGAAAACTGAACATCCATTTGATCCAGCAATACCTCTCCTGGGCATATACCCAGAAGATGTTCCAACTGGTAATAAGGACACATGCTCCACTATGTTCATAGCAGCCTTATTTATAATAGCCAGAAGCTGGAAATAACCCAGATGTCCCTCAACAGAGGAATGGATACAGAAAATGTGGGACATTTACACAATGGAGTACTACTCAGCTATTAAAAACAATGAATTTATTAAATTCTTGGACAAATAGATGTATCTATGTTGTGAATTTCATCTGGCTATGTGGTTCCACATGCAGATGATAAAGGAGCCCAAAGTTCACACAGTTCATAAGTGAAGAGGTACACATATAACACCGTAAGGTTGGCACAGCACAAGAAGGTCTGGTTGAGATGAATAACTGGCTGCTAAATAAACATAGTTGCTGATGGGCCTCCACCAAGTTGCCGTGGATTCTAAAACAGAGTTCTCCTGCAATGGAAATGGTAAGTACTGGCACTGCTTAAAGGCCTTCTCAGTTCTCACTTAGCAGGAGGAGGATGAAGCCTAAGGCTGTGCATCCTCATAAGCTAATCATCCTGGTCCAGAGATCCCACTCAAGGAAGCACTGTCCTGGGTTAGGGTGGGGCAGACATATGCCTTTGGGTATGGGTGCACTTTCTTTGACATCCCTTCAGAGCCCCTGTGGGTGATGTAACAAATGATGGGGAGTTGAACTGGGAATCTAATCTCTTGGAGTCTCTTTATAGGACACTCTGTCCGTAGCTCTAACATAGGAACTGGTCCCAAAGATGTTCCGACCTGCTCACTGGTAAGTTTAGAGTGAGGGTTGTCTCACAGAATCTCCACCTCACCAGACTTCAGTCCCATGTGTACACAGGAGTGAAATGGGGTCTGAAATAGGAGGCGTGGGAGTATTTCCAGAGAGCAGATGCTTAATATTGTAAGGGGGGAGGATAGCTCTTATAGGCAACTAGTCAAAATGGAAGTTTATTTGTAATATACTTGATGATTCAATGGAAAGAATTATAAGCAAACTCTTTTTGTTTCTTTTGTGTAAGGACAATGGAGTTTGTTTTGTTTTGTTTTGTTTTGTTTTGTTTTGTTTTAATAAACCTTGAAAAATGTCACTCTTCCTGCAACTTGAAATTTTGGAATGTATCAATAAAATGAGTGAAAAATTACCAAGCCTCAATTTGAACGCAGACAAAATAACTATTGCAGCCACCATTAAATTTATTTTTCAAAAAGCTAAGGGGGAAAATGGAGCTTGAAATTAACATGATATAGACAGAACCTATAAATGACCAGTTCGAGCAGTAGAAAATACTTAGGTACCGAGAATCAAGTTACAGCAAAGAACAAAAACAAGACAAAGTTCTTTTAAACCAAAAGTAGTAAAGCGAGCTAAGCAAAGTGAGACATTTGAAGGATGGTAAATAACAGGCTTTGGGGATTATGAGATGCTTCAGTTAATGAAGGATGCATCCCATAAACAAAATGGAGGATGGGGAGGGGGTGATAGTTGAGAATCTGGCACAGTGACAGCAGCAGTGATAACCTAGATGACACCAGAGAAGCCACTTAATGAGGGTCTCCGTGACAGAACAGCTGCTCAGTGTTACCTGCTTAAAGACATTTCAGACATGAACAAGCAGATGAGAAAGTTTACAAATCCTTACTGTCCTTATGGGGAAAAAAAAAACCCTCAACAGATATAGACTTGAGTTTCACAAGTGTCCAAAAACTGAATAACTACTTGGGAAACTAAAAGATCCCTTCTATAAGCTGATGATGATGGTGGTGGTGGTGGTGGTGGTGGTGGAGAGAAAGAAGAGGAAGAAGAGGGAGAAGAGGGAGGAGGAGAAGAAGAGGGAGAAGAGGGAGGAGGAGGAAGAGGAGGAGAAGAAGATGAAGGAGAAGAAGAAGAAGAAGAAGAAGAAGAAGAAGAAGAAGAAGAAGAAGAAGAAGAAGAAGAAGAAGAAGAAGAAGAAGAAGAAGAAGAAGAATCTATTTGATCAATAATGCTATCAGAAAGACTGAATGGCCTCCCCAGTCCTTACATGGGCATATGCTACAGGACTGATAACTGAAGAGAAGAAAACCAGAAGACTCATGTGAGACAAATATAAGCAAAACCAAACAGGCGACTGAATAAAATATGATTGTTATGCATTTTGCAATATTATCGGGACTTGTATTCCTTCCTTCCAGTTTAAATATTTATAGTTATCTACATTTTTGTATCTTATTTTACCCAAGAAAGCTCAGAAGTTGTAATATTCTAGGCTCCCCAGAACTTGGGCCCATCCTCAAGTGATCGTGGAGCAAATTGAAATAAAGCTTCTTCTACAAACAGAATGAACTGAGGAGATCCTTTATTCACTATGGCACCTTGGTGTCTGACACACGCACACACACGGGTTCAATAAAAACTCATTACAGGATAAATAGCCGGCAAAGCCCACATTCAAATAGTATCAAGCAATTATCTGAGACAAGCTACAGGCATCACGAGAGAGACTAGGGCTGGATCAGGGAAAGCGGTGTTCTTACGATCCCCCACTTTCTCTCTCCTAATTAACCCAAATGCGTTGCTCCTGGGAGCACTCTGGTGATTCTGAAGTCTCAAGCTGAGAGTGACAGTCCTTCACTGAGTTCCCTATCCAGAGCACAACTTTTATTAAACACTGAGCACTGGAGCTGACATCACAGAGAAGAGAAAGCACCAGGCACGGTACACTTGGGGAGAGTTCATGGAAACTGTGGCAGAGAAGAGAAAGAGAAGAACAGCGAGGGTGAGGGGCAGTAGCTCACATGTCCTACTGCTAAAGGGGAAGAAAATGCAAACCCCGTGATGTGGACACGGTAACCTGGGTGTACTGCTACTTTGGAGCAATCAACTAGAAGCTGTGAGTACCAGACCAAAGAGCATATAGCAGCATCATAGGTAAAGAAAAAGGCATTCAAAGGGAAGACATGTGTATGAGCGGATGGTGAGCCCCAGATACAATATGCAGGGCATCTTGTCCTCGTAACTTACAAGAGAGACTCTAGGCAGAGAGACCATACTGGAAGCTAATTTACTAGCTCAGATGCAAGATCACGCAGGCCAGGACTGAGAACATAAAAGGAATGAGCCAAGGAACTAAGGTAAGGGGTGTGTGTGTGTGTGTGTGTGTGTGTGTGTGTGTGTGTGTGTGTGACAACACTGGGAAAACGGAAGGAGTCATCTTCCCATCATGCGTAGACACTAAGGCTTTAGGAAGGGAAGACGGCTCTGGGTACAAGGCTTCCTTCAGGGCTCTCCACAAGCCCTTGTCTTCCTGGGCCCATTGCGTTTCTACACAGCACACTGACTCCATGAACTGTCAGAGATAGAGTCAAGGATTCTAAGGTTGAATGTCAACATCAAGAGGTCCACCAGAGCTACAATGGAAGACAACTTAACCACACTACTCTCTTTCTCATGCTCTCACCCAAGACTGCCACTCAATGCAGTTCTTCTCATAGCAGATGGCTGGGATTCCCTCCATGTAGTAATAAAGCAAATTTCCTGTGAACACCAGACTCTCTCACCCAGAAGCTATCCACTGGTTGAAGCCTTTTGCCTAAAGGACCCTCCCCTATTCCCAGTGTCCGCCACAAAGTCCTTATTGTGGACTGTCCTTCTCATCCACTGTCTCTAAATCAGAGATTCACAATCCCCTCCTTAAATTCTACTAATGTGATGCTCAAGGAACCCAGGGAGACATATTTACCCCTTTGCTCTAGAAGACGTTGGAAAGCCTACAGATGAGCAATCAGACACTGGAGATGCATAGGCAATGGAGTGGATCAGGTGGTTCCTTGTCTTGTGTAGGTCACCATCCAAAAACTTCCACAAGATTAGCTATCCGGAGGACATCACCATCAAACTTGGCTTTGACATTTAGTGATATCACTTGTCTTTGGTCATCCATCTTCTTTTTCCCTGGAGTGAAAAGTTGGGGCATAAAGTGCTCATAATATCCCTGTGTTGATCTTGCTGGTAAAATTAAGCTAAACCATTCATCAGCCATCCTAAAAATACACAGAGGCTTCCAGCCTTCAGTTATCCACCCTCATAGAAAAAAGTACTCATCACCCTTGAGATTCTTGGTTTTGGGAGCTGTATAAAGAGACAGGGACAAGGACCAGCTCTCTGTTTTACAACATCATGGGCAAAAAGAGGAATGACCCCTTTTAAAGGGAATTTTTTTAAGAGACAACATTTCTCCTGCAGCTACTGGAGTCCAGGTTCATTCTCCTTGTTCTCTCAGGCTGGCAAGTAATTTGAGGCCTGGGACTTTGAAAGAATAACTCCCCAGCTGCCTGTGACATTTTGAAATCTGTTGCCAGTTTGAACAAAGCGGTGTCTTCAGTTCCTCCTCGTGAAGGCTAGTCCTTAAAGGTTATAGGAAGCTGTTTGCTGCAGCATTTCACTCCGTGTTGCAACTGATTTTCTAGGCAAAAATGCTCAGGGCAAACAGGCTTCCACTTTCTCTGGAGAGGGCAAGTCCAGGAGATATAATGCAGAGCCATCAAAAAAGGTGACAGGCTTGTGTCTGAACTTCCAGAAAGGATTTGCTTCTGCCTTCCTTTCCAAAAGACCGTCATGGTCACCTCCGATGTTAAACTACTCACGTGCAAGTAATTCCTCACAGATGTGTCCTTCACCTCCTCCAAGTGTCTAGAAGACCATCCCTGGAGTAGGTTCAAACACTGGCTATGCACAAGGCAGAGGCACTTTTATTCTAAGGACAAAATGTTCTAACTCTTACTTCTTACATTTTAGTTTACATGTTAGTTTATTTCAATATTTTCTGATGTAGTGGCTTTAGTGCCTTACATCTGTTAAAGGCAACTCTTGGCAGCTGGCAAGCATCCTCATCCCCTTTCACAAAAAAATCAAAGCAAACTGGCCACTGCATTTTCCTCCTTTCATGGAAACTGTTAAAGATGGATCGAGAAGGATGCTATTGACACAGGAAGTTGACTTTGGAAGCTCCCGGGGATGCTATTTAAGGTTTGAGGAAGTAACATTTGAAATGAAAGCGGCAATCTCTACTTGGCACCAAGTGGAGTTCTATTTTCAGATTTTTTTTTCTTTTCCAATCACTCAAGTGCGAACTGGATTACTGTGAAAGATGCAGACACTGAGGACCCTGTGGCGGGTACTCTAACATTGTGGGCTGGACTAGATTTGGTAACATCTAGATTTAGCCTGGAGCATGTCTGGAAGGCTATTTCTAGAACTGTTTAACTGAGTGGAGAGAGACCCACCCTGAGGGGGCAGCACTGTCTGGCAGGCTAGTGTCCTGGACTGAACAGAAAGAAAATAGTGAGCTGAGCACTGGCTTTCCTTTCTCTCTGCCTCTTGCTTGAAGACGAAATATGAGCAACCACCCCACGTGCCTGCTGTCAAGCCTTCCCCGCCATGATTCACTAGGTCTCTTCAAACCACGAAGCAGTAATTAACCTGTCCTTTCTTTCACTGTTTTGTCGGGGATTTAATCACAGCAAAGAAAAAGAGGAACTTATGCATAAGCTCTTTTCACTGTTGTCACAGAACATCAGATTGGGGTAGACACAGATAGAGATAGATGGACAGACAGACAGATATGGATGGATAGATAGATAGATAGATAGATAGATAGATAGATAGATAGATAGATAGATATAGAGATATAGA
Organism: Mus minutoides; assembly: GCA_902729485.2. Classification (NCBI taxonomy): domain Eukaryota; kingdom Metazoa; phylum Chordata; class Mammalia; order Rodentia; family Muridae; genus Mus; species Mus minutoides. The sequence goes on from LR749690.1 coordinate 1,135,441, forward strand.
GATAGGGATAGACAGTAGACAGACAGACAGCTAGACAGACAGACAACAGACAGAGAGAATATGGAATATATAGATAGATTTCAGCAAAAAAACATGCATTATGTATGTATTCCTGGTGTCACTTTTGGCTCTGTGCTCCCATGAACTGACCCTAGTGTTATCATTTCAGTCTATACATTTTTGAGATGATTTGCAGTGGGTCTGAAAATTTGTGTAATTAGTCACAATGATTAATACCCTTTACAAAGGTATTTCCTTCTATCCCAAATAGAAGCTCTGTGACCATTAAACAATTCCCCGTTCCCCATCTTTTAAACCTCCAGTAGCTGTAGCTTTAGTTTCTATCTCCATAAATTTGCCTACTTATACCGGCTAGTTTTAAGCCATTTTGACACAGCTAGAATTATTTTTGGAAAAAGGAACCTCAGGAGAGAAAATGCCCCCACTCCATTGGACCCCCCTCTGATTGGCTGGCAGTGAATTTTCTTGATTGATGACTGATTTAGGAGGCCCAGTTCACTGAGGGCAGTGCCACCCCTTGGCTGGTGGTCCTCCGGTACCATAATAAAGTAGAGCGAGCAAGCCATGGGCAGCAAGCCAGTAAGCAGGGCTCCTGTATGGTCTCTGCTTTCGTTCCTGCTTTCAGATTCCTGCCCTGACTTCCCTGGATAATGGACTGTAACCCTAAAAGAAGAGATAAACCTTTTTCCTCCTCATCTTGCTTTTGGTCGTGGGGTTTTATCACAGCAATAGAAAAGCTAAGACAGGAGGACTTCAACTCCGTGGAACTGTCTGCCATTTATCCTTTTGTAATCAGATTATATCACTTAACATAATGATTTTAGGATTCAGTAATGTGACATAGTTCCGTTCTTTTGAAGCTGAATGATATTTGATTGTATGGTTACTCATATAATCACACAGAGAGAGAGAGAGAGAGAGACATAATTCTGCTTATCTATTCACTCGTTGATGGACATTTGGCTATTGTGAATAACGCTGCGAACACTCAGGTATCCATTTCAGCCACTTCTTTCAGTGCATTTGATAGATTTCCTAAAAGCAGAATTTCCAGTTCCCTTGGAATTTTCCGCTTAGCTTTTAAAGAAGCTGTCAAAATGCTTCTTCTAGGGTCTGAATCGTCGGGCATTTCCCCCACGTGTACAAAGGCTCGAATATCTCGGCAGCATCAGCACCTGCATGTTCTGTTGTGGCTATTTTGATTACCCATCCTAATGAATGAGAATGCTGTAGAGTTGGTTTTCTTTGGTACTTACATGCATCTAGTGAATTTTGATGTTGGGCCTCTTACCTCATACTGTGGATCTTCAGAGAAACTGCACATCAAGTCCTAAGCCCATTGTGAAGCCATGCTGTTGTATTACTGAGTTGTGGCCCCTTATTCTGATCCTTCGGGGTGTGATTTGTGAATAATTTCTCCATTCTGTTTACTCTGCTGATAGGATAGTTCAATAAGCATTTTGTTGTTGCTGTTGTTGTTACTTTTATAAAGTCCAATTTGTTTACTCCTTTCTTTTATTGCCTGCTGTGGTTTGAAATCGACTTGAGTGTCTCCAAAGGTCTATGGGTTGGAAGCGCGGTGTTCAGGATGGCAGTATTGATAGGAAGCAGAATTTTTTTTCTTTTTGAGCACTCCCTATATATATACACTATAAGTAATTGAATATAATTACCCTCTAGTATCCTCCTTTCTTTCTCTCTGAACCCTCTGTTCTTCCTACCTAATTTTCCAGCAGCTACACCATTTAAGAAAATGATACCCACTTCTCTAGTAGACATCAACTGTTTAAAAAAAAAAAAAACCCTTGGATATCATCCCTAGGCTTGACTCTTAGTTCTGCCCTTGGGAGATCTTGGTTAAATGACTTCATTCTCTAAAATTCCATCTCCACAATTCCCACTCCAAATTCATGCAAAAACAGGCATTCATGGTTGATTACTGTTGTTCAATTAACTACCTCTAAGGACCATGAACTACAATTCACACACCATCAAGAATGAGCCCTTTGCCTCTGCTGAGAAGCCACACACATGATGTCTGGCTGTCTGACTAAATGGCTATTTTGACGATGTTGAAAGAGCAAAAAAACTATAGGGGGCATGGAGGGGAAATATAAAGGTTGCTGCATAAGCTTTTACGTCGCAGTGTGTAATCTCTCCTCCTTGGGAAGACATAGCAAGAATCTTGAATAAAACCACAAACATGGATCTTACTTAGGCACTGTACCAAAAGTCTGTAGATTTTTATTCTGCTAGTAAATGGGGAGATATTTAACTTAAGAAAGGGTTCCTATTTATTTATCAAGAAACCCAAGTCTTCTGAACCTTGTCCAGCCCTGACCCCGGGGTAGCATTCCGTTGATCTTTTTCTTCACTGCTGTTCTTTTGAAATGTGTTGGTTCACACGTATACCTCAGCCCCTAATTCACCATGTAAGCATTTTTTTTTCTAATGATGGTATTTTTATTTTCATCTCAGCCACAGGAAATGAAACTAAGACAGTAACGTCAGTTCCTCTCATTGCTGTGGCCAACAGCCACCTGAAAGAAGCAGCTTAAGCAAGGGAAGGCTTGCTTGGCTTTCAGTTCAGGAAGGAACAGAGCCATCAGACCAGAGATGGCAAAGAGAGAGGGGCAGGTAATATTTGCGTCAGTGGTCAGGAAACAGAGAACTGACTGGAAGTGGGGCTGGTCTATAAAACCTTGAGGCCCGACCAGGTGATCAACTTCCTTCAGTGAAGTTCTACCTTCTAAAGTTCCCAAAACAAGCCCACTAGGTGGGAACCAATTTCTCAAACGCATGAGCCTTAATGGTGCCTTTTCACATTCAAGTCAACAACGAGGGCTACCAGAGTTTTAATTCCAAATAGCCAGGTACCCTTGACTCAAACGGGAAAGCTATACAACTCCTGTTGCAGCCAGAGTCTGCGCCTTACCTAGATCATAAAGCTGAGAGCAGTGGGACCTGTAGCCCACAGGTCTCGCCCCATCACCTTTGCAACATCTTCGTTATAAGCATTCCTCTTCTGGAGGCTTTATGAGGAGAAGCAATCGTTGAGCAATAATTCTTGAACTCCTTGTTCAAGGATAGCAAGAGGGTCACATACTTCCAGTGGCTTTTACCAAACACCCAGGGGTTGCTGAGAGACTGAGCACCCCACGCTGCCAAGTGAGTGCTCCTAGTAATCAAAATTGTGTGCACTGAGGAGGGCAGCAGCTGGAGGAACGTTGCTGAAGAAGTCAGCTTTTTCCCCCTGCATGACCTCTCAGTTAATCAAGTTCAGCTAGAGAGTGTGATCCAAGCAAACGCAGCCTCTCACCTCCAGGATTCCCTATTTCTTATTATTATAAGCACTATGTGTTTTGTTAATGGTTGGCATTGTCCTCTGAGTCCTCAAGGACATCTCAGAGCAGATTCTCTGAGCTCACGTCACTTCATAGCAGTTTATCCAGGGACGAGGATCACTGTGCAGGAACGAGGTGGGTAATAATGCTTCTTGATGGGATTCTCATGATGGTCTACATGCCTAGTTTTCATTCCTTTCATTGGAATGTAACATAAGAGAAAAATAGTCAATGATCATACACAAGAATTTACAAAGGCAGAAATACACATGGCCAGCCCAGCACTGTGAAAAGATGTTCTCTTGTATTATTATGCTGAAAGAAATGTAAATAGGCATAAGGAGACACTAATGTTTATCTACTAAAAATGGCCCAAAACAATCAATAGTAATACGCACCTGCTGAGAGGGTTGCCCAGTGTCCCTGGGTAAAAATATGATTGTTTGTGTCTGAAGCCTTAAAATGTCTGGTAATTCTTTTCATCGAGAACTTCACTTTGAGGAACTTAATCTGAAGAAATAGCCGTGGCTAAGTTCAAACAGAACAAAGAAATTCCCCTCAGCATTCACTCTTATTATTTTGCTATTTACAACTAGCCGAGTGTCCAAAGTATAAACAACCGCAGTCTATACAGCAGAAGAATGCACAGTCATTAAGGTTATATAATGGAAGGAGACACATACCCAGTGTGAGTTGTATAGGTCAGATGTGTGCGCACACATTCAAATGAAATCTCACCAAACCTCAGTGGAGATCGTTGGAGGTTGAGGTTACTGTTGTCTCCTTCCCACCTTCCTTTAACCTCCCTGCCTGAAAAGTTCTTCGGTTAAAATGCATGAGAAAGAAACAAAAAGAGAGGAAAAGAAAACTGACCTACTTTTAGTAAAAGATGCTTCTGCATTTTTGTTGATGTTGGGGGTGCTACAGACTCTTTGATAAGGAGAAGTTCCTTGTCCTGTCTTTCTGATGATTACCAAGGGAATCTGGAAGACCAGCAGACTTGACCAAAACGACAAGCCCGTGTGGGTTCATACGACCTTGAAATTTCACTCATTCAATATAAACTGTTTTATTGGTTACTTATTGCACACTAGACAGTGAGCATATAAAACTGAGAAAGAGAAACAGAAAATGGCAGAAAGTATGGGTGAGGAGAGATTCTGGGATGGTTGGATTTTGTCAGCTTGTCATGAACTAGGGTCATCTGGGAAGAAGGAACCTCGGTTGAGAAAATGTCCCCATTAGTGTAGCGTGTCTTGATTAATAATTGATGTGGGAAGGCCTAGTCTACTGTGGGCAGTGTTGCATTGAAACTGATGGCCATGGGAGATAAGAAAGGCAGCTGAACACGAGTGAGGAGAGCCAACCAGTAAACCAGCACTTTTCTACAGCCTCTGCTTCAGTTCCTGCCTCTAAATTCCTTATTTGAGTTCCTGTCCTGAATTCCCTCAGTGATGGGCTTCCCTCTTGTTCATCATGTCTCAAGTCCAATTAGAAAGTTGTTGGTTACTACCAAGATATTTGTGCCACTGCTACAGTTTAGAGTACTAGTACCATGCTGGTTCATGCTGCAGTTCATAGACAGTACATCTGGGTAGGTCTGTTATTGCTTTTCTTTATGGTACCTTCTGGTACCATGAAAGATATTCCTCAGAAAGGAGGCCTTTGGGCTAGTTCTAGCTCTGTACCCAATATCTGAAATGTATGTTGTTTTCAGCAATAGGGACTTCCACCTTTGTTGGGCAACACCAATAGCTTATGATGTTTTGGGGAGTCTCTTGGACAAAAGTTGAACCCTGACCAACAACTCAATGAAAAGGGCTTTTCATGCTTGCTGTTGGGGTAAGAAGTTATTTAATTCCAGCTACCATCTTCCAGTCCAGCATCAATTCAATGCAGATAGTTGGCTTAAATGTGGCAAGCACACATCCTATAGCAACATCTTGGCATTCTGAAATTACCCAGAGTTGGGGGCATATATAGAAGCCAAAGAAAGCCCCATGTTCTACCTGCGGCATCCGCCACGTAAGAGCCATCTTTCCACTTCCTGTCACTTAACAGCCACCTCCCTATTCTTTACATGCTTTTAGTTCCCCTGGGCTCCCTCCTTGAACTTACTGAAATTCTTTCAATCTTGGAAAGCATTATCAATTTGTGGGACAGAGTTTTAGCTACGAGTTGCTAATTTATCCCACGCTCCAAAGTACAATGAGTATCAGTCTTTCCAAATGAGACCTCCACGCCCTGAATCTCTGAGTAATTTCTTCTGCTTTAATCAGATGCTGCAATGTACTGCCCTTTAAATCATTGGGAAATTGATCTAGCTGATCTATAGTGCCTTCCTTTTCCCTGGAATAGAAAATACATCCCTCAAACAAAATTCATTTCTGTTTAGAGTTTGCTATAGAATTTATAGATCCATTTAGAAACAAAATACTTTACATATTATGTTCCTGGAATAATTAGGCATTAATAATGATAACAAATGCAGAAACAATACCAAAATGAGGGGAGAATGGCATTTCATAGAAGCCTGCTATGGTTAATACATTAGAGAAAATGGTTAATGGAAAGAACTTAATGAGCTACTGGGCTGGGGAAATTTTATAGTTTATAGGATATATGCAGCAACCAACGAAATATTTCAGAAAGTCCAATCAAAGAACCCTGCTTTTCAGTTTTCAAATCTCTTTTTTCAGCTGAAAATGGCAGTTCATGGCTAGAATCCCAGCGCTTGAGAAGCTGAGGCAAGAGAATTGCTATGAGTTCAAAGCCAGCCTGGGATCCATTGAAAATTCTGGGTCACGATGGATATGAAGTGAGAACATACATCAAACAAACAAACAGGTCCAGGGAGATGGCTCAGCACCTAAGGGTGATGAGAACTAAACCTGACAATCTGATCCCTAGAATCTGCAGGGTGGAAGTAGAGAAGTGACTACCATTGGTTGTCTTCTGACCTCTCAACAGTGGAAGTGTGGGTGGCATGCATATGTATGCATGCATGCATGCGTGCATTTACACACACATACACACACACACTCAATCAATCCATGTAAATAAGATATCTCATCTCTTTCCTTTATTAAGCAAGTTTGTGCTGAACAAATAAATGTACCATTACTTCTACTAAGGCATGTCTCCTTGATCTTCACATAAGAGCAGTTTACACTTTCCATGAAATCTAGAAGTCTAAAAAGCCTGTCTCCTCTCACCATAGTGTGACAGAAACCAGGAGACAGGACACAGCAGAAAGAAGAAAGAAACCAGGGTCAAAGCGAGAGAAACATTTTGCTTTCTGTCCAGCCATGGATGCTTAACAATGGAAGATGCTCTGAGACATATGTCATAGAGAGCATTGCACAGATCTAGACAGCACTGGGGATTCAGCCCACCGAGCAAAATTGCTTCTATGAGTAAACGATCCACCATTTCCAAAATTCCTCCCATATGCCTTGACACCAGCCTTCCAGACTCTGCCCACTGTGCAAAGATCCCCCCATCTTTGATGCCACTCAGAAACAGGAGTAAATTCAAATGTGCACATGAGTCGAGGTTTTTATTGCCACATTGAAAACAAATATCTTGAACAAATATGACCATGACTGGCCATAGTGTTATTATAAATGCACTTCTGTGTCTGGTCTTCCATACCATCTCTGTTTGCGTCTCCATATTTCAAGAGGCCCGCTTTGAATTTCTGTGACTCTCATCACTGTTGAGATCACTGTGAATCTCATCTCAAAAACTCAATGGTCTCCTTTAATTGTATTCTTCAAGCACACACCCATGGTGCAATGGCCTCTGATTTCCCTACCTTTGTAGTTCTTAATCACTTTGAACTTGCTTTCTAGGTCAGGTAATTCTTGTGGCCTTTCACTGACATCATTAGCAGTGGGTTCTGTCAGGGACACAGTAAACAAGGCCACCTGAGACTAAATTAGCATGGAGAAAATAATACAAGCAAGCACTGTAATAAACACAAGATGTACAAGGCTGCTCCTGCTGGCCACCTGTGTAGGTCTGGTCAGTTGTTGACAACAGCTGTGCAGTTCTTGACTGTAATAAGTATGCTATGGCAGCTAGAGGATGGTGGACACTGTGGAAATCAAGGAAGAATGAAAGCTTTGTTGCCGTTGAAGCCAGCATTAATGTTCAGAGCATCATGGAAGAGGGAGATAAAACTGATCCAAACTATTTCCTTGTCCTAAGGAAATACAACATCCACACTGAAACTGAATCACTTTCCCAAGGTGCTGTCTTTCCATGACATTAGCCTCCTATTTCATAGTATATTGATGCAATATACTCTTTCCTTTGAACACACAGACACAAGACACACACACACACACACACACACACACACATACACACACACACACACACACACACATACCATGGAGACAGGGAAGATATGAATTTTTAGGTATGTAAGTTGATCCGAAGGGGGTTCTCACACTGCACACCCAACAACTCAGAACATGTTTTATTATTGTTTGGTTGGGGGAGGATTGCTGTTTTGTAGCTCATGCCAGGCCCCAAAGTCTTAATCCTCCTATATGAGCCTCCTAAGTGCTTACACTCTGTTCTTAGATATCTTTGGCTCATCCCACCCATAGACAGGATGCTTCGGCCCACTCAGCATCCTTCCTTTCCCAGATCACCTTGCCGTCCGCCCTCCTTCCACTCCTCGCTGGTTTCTCTCCGTCTTTACTCAGTCTTCTTTTTCACCCCGCAGGAAAAGGAGGGCACCACTCCCAATATGACCACTACAAAAGGAGCGAAGTGGGAGACAGAGGAAGAAGACTGTCAAAAAGCAGAGGAGAAATGCAGCCAAGAGCAGAGACATCGCCGTTTTAGCCACAACTTGCTAAAGTGGGGTAGGGGGAGGAGATGATACCAGGGCCTGGCAGAATGTTCAGTTACCATTTACATATACATAACTGTATTTTTAAATAGCTATCATAAGATGATTTGAATCTTATTCTATAGTAAGGAACAGGACATTCTCAAAGAATGTTTTGTTGTCTTTATAAAGTTTCCAGTTAAAAACTTGTCTTCGTCACTGTTCTACTGCTGTGACAAGACTCCATGAGTAAGAGAATTATTATAAAAGAAAGCATTTAATTGGAGGCTGGCTTACAGTTTCAGGGGCTTAGTCCATTATCATCATGGCAGAAAACACAGTGGCAAGCAGGCATGGTGCTGGAGAAGTATCTGAGAGCTACAACCTGATCTACAGGCAGAGACAGACAGACAGACAGACAGACAGACAGACAGACAGACAGACAGACAGAGACAGTGCTGACATGGGCTTTTAAAACCTCAAAACCCTGGATAGTCCATCCTTTCATCTTAGCTCCAAACTTTGTCCCTGTAACTCCTTTCATGGGTATTTTGTCCCCTATTCTAAGGTGGAATAAAGTATCCACACATTGGTCTTTCTTCCTCTTGATTTTCTTGTGTTTTGCAAATTGTATCTTGGGTATTCTAAGTTTCTGGGCTAATATCCACTAATCAGCCACCAAACCCAGAAACTATTGCATATGCCAGCAAGATTTTGCTGAAGGGACCCTTTATAGCTGTCTTGTATGAAGCTATGCCAGTGCCTGGCAAATACAGAAGTGGATGCTCACAGTCATCTATAGGATGGAACACAGGGCCTCCAATGGAGGAGCTAGAGAAAGTACCCAAGGAGCTGAAGGGGTCTACAACCCTATAGGTGGAACAAAAATATGAACTAACCAGTACCCCCAAAACCCGTGTCTTTAGCTGCATATGTAGCAGAAGATGGCCTAGTTGACCATCATTGAGAAGACAGGCCCCTAGGTCTTGCAAACTTTATGTGCCCCAGTACAGGGGAATGCCAGGGCCAAGAAGTGGGAGTGGGTGGGTAGGGGAGCAGTATGGGGGTCGGGTATAGGGAACTTTCAGGATAGCATTTGAAATGTAAATAAAGAAAATATCTAATAAAATTTTTAAAAATTTTTTTAAAAACCTCAAAACCCACCCCCCAGTGACACACGTCCTCCAAGAAGACCACACCTCCAATCTTTCTGATCTTTTCAAACAGTTCCACTTGATGTTGACTATTCTTTCAAATGCATGAGCCTGTGGGGCTATGCTTATTCAAACCAATGCACTTGTGCTAGCTGTCTGTCGATGTGACAGAGTGCCTAAGATAAATAAACGGAAGGAGGAAAAATTGGTGTTCCCCACCCCCTGCCGGCTTCAGAGGTTTCAGAACACGGACATGTGGCCCCACTGTTTTGTGTTGGAGTGGGATCATGTTGTGGTGGGGCTACACATGGAGGAAACCTGACTTCCTTGTGGCTGCTCAGAAACAAAGCAAAAGGAGGAATACAAAGTGGTGGGATCCCACTGTCCTCTTTAAGATGATCTAAATTAAAGGTGCCACCACATCTCAATACTGCCCCGGGCAGGTGACCAAACACTCAGCACTCAGTCTGGGTGACGGTTAATATCCAAACCATAACAGAACTAACTCAAGATGACACCATTATGGATTGATTTCTGAAACAGGTAAGCCAAAAGCCACGAGTCAGAGCCAAGTCCTGGCTCCTGGTTGACAAAACAAGCCCCCATAGCTCCTCGAAGGGGTGGCTTACTCCTTTTTCCTATGAGGTTGCTGCATTACATGTTATAGAAAAAAAAATGCCATCTGTCATGCAAGGAGATAATATTTGTATTGAGAAGTCTTCTAAAAATATATTGTACATTCTCAACGGGATCTAATTCATCTCTTCCTGCCATGGAAAAGAGTGTTGGCTGTTGCTCCGCAGCATTACTGGCCTTGGCCATGGGTCTGATGAACTGCCTAGAGTGGGGTTAGGATTAAGAAAGCTTACTGCGCCAAGGCAGAGCAGCAAGAGTCCATGGAGGGAAGCATCTTGGTGTGAGAAGTGGTATCAGTCACCTCTCCAGTGACCTGTCGTTGAACTAGCCTTTAAGGGAGGCCATGGGCCATGAACTGTCTCCGTGGGTAAAAGCACTTACCTCACAAGCCTGGTGACTTGACTGCCGTTCCCAGAACCCACAGGGAAAGGAGAGAATTGACTCCCAAGTTACCTTCTGACTTCCACATGATCATACACACGCAAACACACAGAAAGATATATACACTACAGATAAATAAAGTAAAAATGTTAAAAGGGAAATCCTTCCTCCTGGTGCTGCTGGCCCAGAAATAGAAGATGGCTTACTTCTCAGAGGGAATGTATCACCCAGCTCCAGAGCTGCTCTGTGAGGCTCTGAGAGCAAGGTCCTGTTCCACTGGCCCAACCCCAGGGCCAAAGCCAGAAGAGAACAAAATCCAAAAACCCCGTTCCAGATCCTAAGTTCTAGTATACCACTCTCGAAATGTCAAATGTGCCTCCTGGCGTTAGCCAGCTCTGAGACTCACATGAGTGGGGTGTACACCAATAGAAAACACATGGTGGCCTAAAGCTCATTTTTCCTTAGTTTACAGCTCCAGTGAGAGACAAAGACTCTAAAAGGAGCTGTTCTGAGGAGTCCTGCGGGGACCTCTTCCTGTGAAAGTGAGAAGTCACCTTTCAACCTAGCCCATGCTTGCCCATATGCGCATGAGCACATGCAGAGATGTGTACCTGCCCGCGTGCAAACACACACACACACACACACACACACACACACACACTTGCTATTTCAAGTGTGTGAAAGCCCCCTGGAACAGTATTCAAATGCCCCTCCCTGCTGTCTGTCTTTGGCTTCTCACAGTATATTTCCCTGAGACTAGTATTCGAGAAGTGAAACTGAACATACCACTCCTTTCATGAAGGGGGGGGAGGGACGAGCCTCGGAGGTCTTTTTATTGGGTTGGCTTACCATTGGGCACACACAACCCCTCACCATGAACTGTGTCGCAGCTGCCCTCCTTGTGTGGATTATGACTTCTCCGAGCAGCAGTGACCATGGCAGAGAAAAAGGTTGGCCCAAGCACACGGCCTGCAACAGTGGGGGCTTGGAAGTAGTCTACCAGAGCTGTGGTAAGGTCTTATGAAATGGCCGCTCGGGATTATGGGGAATTTAAAGCTACACGTGGGCAATACAAACACTGGGTGGGTATGGGTGAGGGGTGAGGTTATCAGCCTCTCAGCGCTTTTTGCAGCTATGGCGCGCCTTTGAGGGCCATGGAGAGCCCTTGGGAGCCGTCAGGAGGGAAGAGCCAGGGACAGTGGGACAGCCTTCTGAAAATTACGAAGACCAAAGAAAGAGAGAAACGAACAGTCTAGATATGGCGCGAGGTCTAAGAGCTCAGCCTACCCGCCCCCCTGCCGGAACAAGTGATCAGTAATCTTGCAATAAGTTTTTCTTCCCAAATCCTGCGCCTGAGCTGGCTTTCCACCTCAGCCATTTTGCAAACTGGGTGAGCATCAAGTCACTTTTGTTAAAGAGACTCTGTCCTGATTCAGCTGCCCCCTCTAGAGTTCTTGTCATGTCGCACTGTGCCACCCATTAAAGCAGCAAGCACGTCAGAAGTAGCATCCAATGGCAGGGTTTCCCCAGGGACAAGGACTGCAAAGGGGAGTGAGTGCTGCGGTCTGCCTGTGTCCTGGAGCGTATTAGAAACTTCACTCCAGTGCAACTATTTGAGAGGTGGCATATACTGAGACACGTTCGGCTGGGAGAGCCGCGCCGTTGGCACCACGAACCAGAACTTAGGACTGGGTTTAGTTCTAAAGTCTGAATTTGGTACCTCACCTTACTTTTTCTTTCTGTAACGCTATGACACAGCGAGGAAAAATGAGCCTTGGGATCGATTTCCAATGGCCAGTAGAACAAATGGCTTGTGGAAAGGCAGACATTATGAAACCTGGAAATCCGTAGGGAAAGGGGACAGATGAGCTGAAGGGTATGCAAAGGAGACTCTGAGCCTCTGTGTTGGTCCCACCCCAGGCTAAGAGTAAATGAAAGCAACTAGCTGAGCCCGGATTCTGCCACCCAACTTTGGTTTCTGGGGTAATTCAGTAGATTCTTTTTAAATTCCTTTTCAAAGTAACGTTGAGGTGCATTTTAAAAATTAAAACTAAGAAAAAGAAAAGGACGTGCTGGGTGGAGAAAGTGCTGACCTCGTGATGCTTGCTGTTCTCGGGACAAATGGGAGTCTAGACGTCTGGGGATGACAGCCAGATTGGGTCACGTGGACTGCTTGGGATTTGATTTTCCAAGACATTAAGCCTCATGTGATTGGCTATTCTATGTCTAAGATTCTTCCTCAGATTGTATCCAAGACTCTTATGCCCTTTCACTTGCCTGGACAAGAATCAAGAGACCCTTGGTCTGTCAGGGAAAGAACAGGGACATAGGTGCTGTCACACTGTCTGCTGTGCTCCATCTATTTGGAGGTGGTACTTCTCTGCAGAGTAATTAAATCTCAGAAATAAGCCCTAGGCACTTGGAATAAAGGAACAGGGGAGATGAAGTTTTCATCCAGGGAGAGTGGGAGAATCAGCCAAGGAAACCAAAGGGTAACTAACTGCTTTGTGGGAGGGATGTCTCAGAGGCAGGCTTCAGTTACCAGGAGACACAGTGATCCGAAGAGAGCAAGGTTTGGATTGTCAAATGTTAATTGAAACTTTAAAGAAATGATAAAAGTAGCTGGGCCACATATCCCACAAAAAGGGGTCTCTGCCTGTGTGTGTTGAGGGCTGTGCACAGCTCCTCATTAACATGATCCTTGCTTTGTAGATGTGTAAACCTGAGGTCGGAGATGCCAGCTAATACTGTAAAGGCTATCTAACTAATACTGGAGAAATTATACTCCAGCAGCACAGAGAAGACAAAACATTTGGGTAAATATTTGTGGAGTTAAAACAAACTGATCACTGGCCTCTAAATCCAAAGGCTATGATCTTAATAGCCCTGGTATGTAGAGTTTTGTTGTTGGGCATAGTGGTATAGAGGAAGGTAGAGAAGGAGATTTCAGCAGAGAGAATAGCTTATATAAAGGCAAAGAGGAGTGGCACGACCAAGCCAAGTTCAGAGGCCTGAGAAATGATGGGAGATGTACAGTCAGAGCCCTAGACAAGGACATGTTGCCTGCCTTTGGCTATGGGGAGCCTCTACTTTGGAATGATACCTTGGGGAGTGGGTGTGGATGGATATGGTGCTTGTATCTGGACACTATGATGTTCGGGAAGTTCAGGGAAAAAAGTACGGTCATCATGAAAACCATTCAACAGTCTTTAGACTGATAGGATTGTGGGTAGACTCTAGGGTTGGCAGACAGGCAAGCTGGACCCTCGGTGCTCTGGCAAGGGTGGTGCTCACTCTGTTTTCTGGATGGTCCTAAGCTTTTGGAGGCTGAATGACTGGTTTGCAGGGCAGCTGCCTCATAAACAGGTTGCCTGGTGTGACCTCTGGCCAGTGTACCGCTAAAGGCAGTTTTAGCGCACATTAGAGGCTTCTAAGCTCCCACTACATGCCCAGAAACAGGGTTGCTAAGGTGTTCTGAAGTAATGCTTCGTTTATCTCTTTTAGTTTCATTTGTGGTTTAAGTTCCAAGAGGAGGAGACCTAAAACCAGAAGTCACTTTCTTAAAAAAAAAAAAAAATCAGAAGCGACTTCTGAATGTTTGGTACAAACTAGAAAGCCAGGTGTGGTGGCTCATATCTTGAATTCTAACACTTGGAAGATGGAGACTAGAAAAATCTAGAAGTTCAAGGTCATTTTTGACCTCATGGTGACTTTGAGACCAGTATGACTATATGAGGCCTGGTCTCAAAAATACAAAAAAGTAAATAAATAAATAAATAAATCTAAAAAGGAAGTGAGTAAGATGTTCTGAAAAGCAGAAGCTCTAACTTATTCAAGTAAGAGAACTGAAAGGAGAAAGAAGAAGAAAGCCAGTATTGTCAAAGTAAAGTACAGGAACATGTGTGTATGTATATATATATATATATATATATATATATATATATATATATATATATNTGTGTGTGTGTGTGTGTGTGTGTGTGTGTGTGTGTGTGTGTGTGTATACACATACACACATACTTATGTGTGCATGTGTATGTATACACATATACACATACTTATGTGTGCATGCCTAGGGATATGGCCCCAGTACCCACTAGTGAATTTACTCATATGCAGCCTCTAGTACACAAAGATATAATGTGGATTATAAGAATACTTATGACAAGAGAGAAGTCAATAGCAGTAGGAGAAACAGGGTGAATAAAAAAAAGGCACAGGGTCATGGAGAGAGAACTTGCATCCCACCAAAAAAAAAAATCTACACATTAAAACCAATATACAGTCTGCAAGCATGACAACTTTTGGCTGACTCCTGGAATACGTGCATGTTATAGTGCAAGGAAAACCGAATCTACATAGTTGTCCTCTGACCTCCACATACACACCATGTCATGGGTATGCCAATACTCATGCACACACTCACCCCCACACACTTACACAATAATAACAAAATGTAATATAGATGTTAAATCCTACTTATAAGATTATATGTATTATAAGTATTAGTTATTGTATTAGGAGGTAAAGCTTTTGCTAGGCAATCAGAGCATGAAATGTTGAACCTACAGAAACGGGATTTTTCTTTTCCAAAGGAGACCTCTAGGGCCAGAGGATCGCTCCAACAACCCAACCCTGCTGGGCACTCTGAAGTCTAACTTTTAACCTTGAGAATACTGAAAAAACCCAAGTTTGTTGTTCAAGCCACTCTATCTATGACAACTTGTCAGAGCAGCCTGAGTCAAGAGAAATAAGCAAGTAAGGTCAAGACACACACAGCAGATGAGTCAGGTAAGAGACCAGGACTATGGATCCGGAGTGGGCAGATCTCATTCAAACTGCTGGGGGAAACTCTAGATCCCAGGCCCTTGTTGCTGAGATATTTGTTCCGGGTCGTGCTCCAAGTTTTGTTCTGTGAATTAAAACAGAAAGCATTGGGGGCTTAGGAATCAGCTGAACTGGTAACGTGCTTGCTATATGACATGAGGACCTGAGTTCAATGCCCAGAACTCATGTAAACATGCTAGATGTGGAAGTGTATGCTTGTAAGCCCAGCACCAGGGAGGAAGAGACATATATTCCCAGGGCTCACTGGCAAGCCAGCCTAGCCTGGTTAGTGAGTTTCAGGACAGATGAAAGATGTCCTCTCAAAAATTTAGGTGAACGCACTTGAGGAACAACAGCTGAGGCTGACCTCTGACCTCCACATATATGCACACACGTGGACATAGACACAAACACAGAACACACACATATAATATAAAATAAATAAGTATATATACATATGTACACATATATGCATACATATATGCATACATATATGTATATACATATGTATTTTATCATTTCGGGGTTTATGGGCCTCACTGAGTTTCTGGGTCATTGTACTGCCTGGGCCTCACTTCCTTGAAACCTCTAAGAAAAATCCTGTGTTTTTTTTAGCATGCAATCTCACTTTTTAGTTCAAGGCTCCTCCTTCATCTTCAGAGGCATCCCTGTAGCATCTCTTTTCAGCCATCTCATTGCTTTCCTGTGCTGTGACAAAGCCCTCTATACCTCCTTCCTATGAGGACATTTGTATAAGGACGACGTCACAAACACAAAATTAGTATCTGCAATGGCAAAGCCTCTGGCCACATACAGTAGCATTCGTGGGTTACAAAGATAAGGACTTGGGTGGTTTGGGTCATCATTTCCAGTCTACTATAAAAGAGACAACATTTTATCTTATAGGGGTTCAGGGAAAAGGACTATAAGAAAATTTCTCCTCATGTACTACATGCTTAATAAATCTTTGCTGTTGATAACTTTATATGATGTTATATAATCAATACAATAGTGATTCTCAACCTTTCTAGTGTTGTGACCCTAGTCCCTCATGTTGTAGTGACCCCCCAACCATAAAGTTATTTCATTCTACTTCATAACTGTAATTTTGCTGCTGTTATGAATCATGATGTAAATACCTAATATGCCCAGGATATCCAATAATGTAACACCTAAAGCGGATGCAAACTACAGGCTGAGAGCCACTGCAATAGAAGCATATCTGCCTATAGGCTTCATAGAAGGCAATCCAAACAAAGAAAGGACATTTCCAAAATAAAACCATTTTCAACTGATTCTGAGGTATAAACAGTACGAGAGAACTCCCCCTGAATAACTAGCTTTCTGAGTGACATCTCTAAGCAATATCACTGTCCCCTTGGTGTAGATGAAGGCCTAGAGTCAGCACATAATGTAAAGAGCCATTGGAGGGCCTTCCCTGCATGCTGCACTCAGAGGACCTGCTCATTTTGAAAGTTCAGTTGTCATAGGAACAAATGAGCCATTCACTCTCCAGGAAATTCTGCATAGCTATTGTTGTGGCTGCTGTGGGGTTTGTTAGTAGTTTCTTCACACAGGTTAGATTGCAGGGATTTGGGTACTATTGCTTTAGGCCTGTGTGAGATGCTTTTAATATTAGGAGTAAAGGAAATCGTGCACCACATACACAGGAAGTGAACTGGTAGAAGAGGAGACCAGGTCTCTCAGCTCCCTTGGAGGGTTTCCCTACATTGGCCTATGCACTTCTATTGACACTATTCCTGGGAAGACTTGAACCAATTCACCAAAGCTGACTGACTAAATGAACTGATGGCAGACTAAAGAAACAATGCCACCAAAGTCCAACTTGGTAAAGCAATGGGTATTTGGGGGTAATTTGCAGGCATGTGGGTCAGGGGTTACTACAGAAGCAGGGATGACTCAAAGGGAGTTGCATCATCAAAAACTCACTCCGATACAAGTGAGACTCACAAAAGCTGGACCCCTGGATCTGTAGGCAACCACCACACTTGTAGGCAATTTGAAAGATCAGAGGTTTGTCTCCTCAGAAATTCTTATTTCTTATATGATCTTGGAGGATGGAGGGGATCTTATACATCTGGTAAGTTTCAGGAACTTTCTGAGATTTTTAAGTTGTCTTCTTTCTGAGTCTGAGGATTTTTCTGAGTCTTAATGAGTTTCCTTCCACAACTACCAACTGTAAGACATTACTATGCAAATTCCTACTAGGCCCCACCTCTTAAATGTTCTATTACCTACTGATAACTCCACATTAGTGAACAAACCTTTGACACATAGGCCATTGGGAGACATTTAAGATACAAGCTAAAGCACTGAAGTACATGAGGAAGTACATGAAGTACATGAAATTCAAATGTGTGTGTCCATAAGTAAAATTTTATTGACACACAGCTGTGTCCATTCTTTTATGCATTGTTGATAGCTACTCATGTGCCATAACAGCATTGTTAAAAAGTGCGACCTTGAACATATGCCACACACAGCTTTAGATACCAACCATCTTTATAGACAGTGTTGGCCAAAGGTAGTTAAGAATCTCAAGATTGTCACTAGAGCAGATACTTAAGTTCTGGATCTTCTGAGTGATTTTTTTAGCAATAGAGTGCCTGGAAATGAATCCTAAATCTACTGTGTTAAGTAAGAAATGTATAGGCTTTCTCTCAGAGAATTTTTGTTCTTATAATCTCCCTCTTAAGTATCTAGAGTTCCAGCTTTCTGTGAGTCCCACCCATGTTTGTGTGGGCTTTTTCCATTGCAGAAAATTTTAAATTAATAGTCACTTAGAATGCCTCACATAACCCTTACAAAAAATCCTGAAGGGAGGTTGGATGGGGATTCCCCAGTTGTAGAAGTGAGGCACATATATAGTAAGTAAATAAGATAATATGCTAAGCTTAACACAAACGTAAGTGTTCCAGCTTCCCCTCTTCTGGGGTTCTAATAGGCAAACATCTAGGAGGAGAAAGGAAATATCTGATTAAAGAACATTTTTTCCTGTCCTCCTACCCCAATCCCCACTCTCTCCATCTCTTCACATACTCAGAATTGGCTCAATTTAGCTCTTGCTATGCAGCCAACAGGGACCTTCAGTAGCTAGAGAGGGGGACCTCCCCCCACCATAACTAACATTTGTAATGATGTGTCTCAAGTTGCAAGGTTGAACATACAAATGGCATCCTCCAAATTTAAAAAAGAAGGGGGGGGGGTAGCTTTTTTACCAGTAAGAGTGATACATTGCCAGTCAGAGCCCTCCTGGGCAATTGGCATATTTATTTCATAAGGAAGCCTATTTCCCACATACAACAACAGGGTCCCCTGTGGAGCAGTTAGAGAAGAAAAGAAGGATGCTCTGTCTTGGGCGGTATGTTGTGGGTGATCCCACGAGACCAGGCAGTTTCTGAAAGTTCCTAGAGTCAGATTAGGGCTGCATCTGGGCCTCAGGCTTTATACTCAGAGTTAATTTAGCATCTCCCCTCCTGTCCTCTAAGGCAAGCAGCCTCATTCACTTGTCTCAATAGGATTTGTAAGTTGTTGACATTTGCTTCAGGTTGGGCAATTTAACTGACCTCCAAAATGTCCCTTAATTATGAAACTCTAAATCTGGTCATGCACATGTACCTGCATAATCCATCAAGGTAGTCAAACAGGGCAATTAATCAGGCTTGAAGAATTCAAAGCAATGCTGGCAAAATCTCCCACAGAATAGAGGGCAAACTACAAATAACTTACCCCATAGCTCAATGTAACAAGAAATACGGATAAACTGTTCATCAGAAACGTTTAAGGTGCCCTGGGAGGCGAGAACTGAGGAAAGGGAGACTTCTTTCTCCAGAACCTGACGATTCTGAAGTAAATGGAGCATAAAACCAATACCAAAGAAACGACATAATAAAATCAAAAGGAATCACAGACCTCAGAGTCATTTAGCCATGATTTCTAATCATGCAGAGAAAGTAATCTCTCCTAGCTTAAGCTGTTGTGCAATTAAGGAAAATATTGAGAAATGGAGAGGGCGGGGCAGAGGCAGAGAACATGGATTCCAGGGTGCTAAGTTTAGACATTAAAGATGCAGACTGAACAGCAGATTTATCTGGAGCAGCACTGGCTTTTTGGTCAAATTTTAAAACAGGAAATTGATTTAGAAAATACAAGAGATGCAAGTGTGTGTATGTGTGTGTGTGTTTGTTTGTTTGTTTGTTTTTAAGCTTGTAAGAACACACGCTGGAAAGGAAGCAGTCCTTTTAGATAGGTTCCTGAGAAGACACCACAGGGACCTTCTAGTGGTTGCATTTAATGGAAACCACTTAGAAGCCAACCCTGCAGAGCTGTGTGAATCCTCCTGGAGCACGTTAAAACGAAGAGACTCAGTAACCTGGTGAACGGAGGGAAGTTAGCCAGGGCTGCGGTTCTAAAGGGGCCTCCTTAGTCGGCAGGAAATGGGTGTGTTCTAAAAGGCTATGCACTGCCCTTTCCAGCCAAACGAAAGCTCCCTGGGCACCTGGCTCCGTTTGTGTTTTGAGAGGAGAATCTTGGGAAAGGATGGGATGGGGAAGGCTGTCCTCCCGCTGGTTTTCAGTCAGCACATCCTCAACACCACAGGCAGCATGGAGTCCTGGACATGGCCGCCATCAGGCCTGGGCGGAGGGGTGTGTGCAGGGCATGGGACACCAGAGTCTGAGAAAGTGGCCTTCGATGAAAAGCCCACTGTGAACTCCATCCAGACAGTGGCATGCAGGGACATGCAGCTGTCAGGGAGAGTCAGGACTTTGAGAGCAGCATCTCCGAGACACAGAGCAACAGGTGCCCCCTTCAAACCCCAAGCAGCGGAGCAGGATCTAAACAGGAAGAGAAAGGTGGCTTTCTCAGTAACTTCATACACTCTAGGCTTGTGTTATGCCATCCCTAGATACCTTCTAAGGTCAGATTAGAGATCTCTGACCCGGTAGCTTTGTGCTAGAGAACTGGAAATAGCAAGCAGGTGCTGGATGTATATAGCAGTCAACCAGGAAGCAGGTGCTCGCATGCTTGTGTTAGGTCGATGGCTGAGCAATGCACAGAAGACAATGTGCAGATCAGGATGTAGCAGGAGTCCCTTTGACTCTTAACCATAAGAATAGAGTGCAAGAACAACCTGTGTATGGTGGCATGAATGCTGCCCCCTTTCCCAGTAGCTGAGACCTTTCTTGTCTAAGAGGTGTTTCCTTGTACATTGGTGATGATCTAGTTCTTCTAGCACTGTGCTTTGAAGTGTCCCTTTAAAGAGGTGAGGCCTACTCACACAACTGACATTCCAATGTGCTGTTCATTTATCAAGTGTTTGCAGACATGCACATTAGCCACGAATTTATCAATGGAATTCCCTCAAGTGTTTGGTAGGCCACAACAGACTTTTCCTGATTACTTTAAAACACTGAATAGCAGAGGAAGTGTGTAGTGACTATCACAAAATAATTTCACTATGATGTTTCTCAAACTTGTTTCTGAACATAGGCTCCACGGGCCTAAGTTTTTCCATTTTTGTAATGACACTCATTTTCTCCTCTTCCTTTTTTTTTTCTTTAATTGATTGACGTCTCACCAATGCTGCCTCAATCTCTCAATCCTCCTGCCTCAGCTTCATGAGTAACTGGTATTGTGGATATAGACCATGGCATTATCACTCTTATCTATAAGACTTATGCTTTCTTGCAGTTGTTGGGGTATGTATTGGGGTATTTCTTGGTGTATCTAGCATGTTCAAGCTCAATGAATACATGATTTTTTTTTGGACTTACCAACCAGTTGACTCCGGGCCGTCGCCAGTCATTGGCTTAAGTTTTCTTGGCATAATGCTTCCTGCCACAACTTGAAGACCTCTGAAGACTCTTTTTCCCACAAACCTCTTTCCGCTCCGCCATTTTCTCCTTTAAAAGTACACTGAGGTCTTCTGGGTCATTGTTTTTCGATTCCGCACCCTGCCATTATCCAATGCTTGGAGGCTTATGTCTACTGTGGACCTCTCAATTAAAAAAATCAAGGGTCATCTAGAGGAGA
The DNA here is from genome assembly GCA_902729485.2 of Mus minutoides. Taxonomy (NCBI): domain Eukaryota; kingdom Metazoa; phylum Chordata; class Mammalia; order Rodentia; family Muridae; genus Mus; species Mus minutoides. The sequence goes on from LR749690.1 coordinate 1,156,704, forward strand.
GGCTAGAGCTTGCCTGCATGATTAAAACTCTTTATAAAACTGAGCTGACTCATGATTAGCATTAAGCTGTCTTCCCTCTTGTATATCCTGTAATTGCTGGTGCCAGTCCAACTTTCTATTGACTTTGGGGAAGTGTGTGTTGGGGAAGGAACTCTGAGCCCTGTGGGTGCCAGGAAAGCACCCGGCAACAAGCGATACCCTTAGCCCGTCTACTGGAGTTTTAGATGAGGACCACTTGAACTGATCCACCCTTCTATTTTTTGCCAAGTCTGTCTGGCTCATTCACAACTCTTTGTCCTCACTCCTACTCATGTTCAAAGATAGAGAAAACTTCGGCGTTCTCTCTGGTCTGTCCATATGGATAAAAGCATTCTGAATTCCAAATAACTGAGAGCGGAGCTCCGTGCACACCAAGTGCTCAGGATGTGACCCAGTTTCCTTCCCCATCTTTGTTGTCACTCACACGGGCCTGCTAAGTAATCCCCTAGAGATGGAACCATGACACATGAGATCTCAGAGACATCAGAATAGCCGTGGCAGATTTCATCCAGCACCAACAGCTTCCTTGTACCATTCACGCCACTGCAGTGTTTTTCCTGACCGGTATTTTCTGTCTCTAACAGACACTGCAGGTCACACTAGACTGCCTGAAGCACAGACATGAAGGACATTGGTCTAGATCATCATCATTACAGTAGATAGGATGAGAGGGAAACGTGCCCCTGCATGGAATGAGGGACCTGGATGAGTTCCGTGTCTCCAGAGACAAAACTGTTGGTTTTGGCAGTCTATCTGTAGCTCCTGGTGAAACGTTGGGGTATAGGAAGGTTGTCACTTGGTAACTAATCCCTCACCCACACCCATACCCACACCCACACCCACCACCCCAACGTCTGACATTTTTCAGGATGGGTTAGTCTCCTGCCAGCCCTTCTGATAGGCAAACCAGGGGCTCTTTTATGGACTGGAATAAGGCCAGGCCCTGAAGAGTCTTGAGGTTTCAGTCTAACTCCCTCTTGTTGAAAAGGGGAACCTCTGAGCCTGAAAGGCAGCATTTCTAACTGTAGTTGCTCGCAGAGCCAATCAATGGACAAATACAAGAGGACCCCCTTGGGCAAGCTCAGCTCCCTCTTCCATTTTGTAAAAGAAGTTGTCCAGATCCTTTTCTGCTCAAAACTCCATAAATTATGTAGGGTTGCAAATGATCCATGGGACTCAGCTCTAATTGAGAAGAACAACAATTTTATAAAAGTACCATATTGTGGACTTCACATGGGAATGGTGTGTGATATTTCCCTCTTTATTCGTGACATGGTCTAAGACCCCAAGTAGATGGTCACAATCATTGAGTGCTGACCTCATGTATACTTAGCTTTTTCTACACACTCATACCTATGAAAAAGTTTAATTTACATATTGGCCCAGTAAAAGCAACAACTAGCAACTAGTAATAACATCATTTTAACAACAGCACTTTCTGATTAAATTGCCACCATCTCTACTCTTGTCCTTTAGTTTAGGGACATTACAAAATAGGGTAAGAGTCATTTGAGTACAAAGCACTCTGATTCTGTGACAAGCAATCTGATAACTGAGACGGCCCACAAAGTGACTGATCTGTGAGTCCCTCACACAGGGCGAATGTGCTGCACACAGGCGGGACAGAGTGCATGGTATGGGAGTTCAATGCTCACATTGGTGTACGATTTACAGTTGAGAAATGACTTGTTTCTCGAAGTTTCCATTTTAATATTATTGGTTCATGATGGTAACAAATTGCAAAACATTAAACGGCAGCGGGCAAGCAGCTATTGTATTTTCTCAGAGTATCAGAAGGGGAAATGCTTGTTTAGAGAAAGGGCTGCATCTTCTGACGGAAACCTCCCTTGGGAAGGTTTAGCTAACGGCTTCAAGTAAACACACACTGTGTCAGAGAAGAGCTGTGAAAGCTATTACAGCGACTTGGGCCCTTGTGCCTGAAAGTGTCACCCCAGAGCCTGCATCTCTGTTCCTTTCTCCATTTGTGGAAAAGCTAGTCATAGACAATCAACCCAAGCCATCAGACAAATACCCAAAGGCTGCCACTACCATGCCTTCCACTGGGGTCATCTGCCTTGGGTCTGAATCACTGGGCGGAAGGTGTTCTAAGAGAGAGACTGTAGCATGTAGTTTTAAATAAAACTCATACAACACCTGGTTATGCACCATATATGGGGTAGATCCCCAGGTGGGGCAGTCTCTGGCTGGCCTTTCCTTCAGTCTCTGCTTCACACTTTGTCTCTATATTTCCTCTTGTGAGTATTTTATTCACCCCTCTAAGAAGCACTGAAGCATCCACACTTTGGTCTTCCTTCTTCTTGAGCTTCATATAGTCTGTGAATTGAATCTTGGGTATTCTAAACTTTTGGCCTAATATCCACTTATCAGTGAGTACATACCGTATATGTTCTTTTGTGATTAGGTTACCTCACTCAGGATGATATCTTCTGGTTCTATCCATTTACCTAAGAATTTCATGAATTCACTGTTTTCAGTAGCTGAGTAGTATTCCATTGTGTAAATGTAGTGCATTTTCTGTATCCAATCCTCTGCTTAGGGAGTAGGCCCATCCCCACAGCTAACTCTTGTTGTGGTTCCCAAAACTAGATTGCTAAGCTAACCAAACCAGTTTAACCGGAAATGCCCTGGGGCTACTGCTCCCATTTCTCAAGCCATCCACCCACTGTGGCTGGCCTGCAGAATGCCAGGTACAGTTAGTTCACTCAGCTCCCCTTAACTCCATGAAATGACACTAGAGACTGACATTATGCCCACCAGATTTATAATGGTAAGTCTCCAACCCCAATATGCTCATGTAAAGAACATACAACTCAGTTAATATGAATACAAGCTGCACACCTAGGTTAGGCAAATATACTCTACACTACTCTATTGCCTAGCTATGAAATCCCTAGATACTTGCAGCTCCTCCAGGACACGTTAGTTCTGCTCCATCTTCAACCTCTTCTTCCTCCATTTTCTTTGACTTCCATCCCCATCTCTTCTTCCCATCTCCCCCCTTCTCTCTCCTCTATAAAACTTTCAGCTCTGCCTTTTCCTTCTACTACCCAATCACAGGCTCTAGCCTTCATTTGACCAATTAAGATTTTACTTGACATCACACGAGTGTGTGATCTACTCCTTGTCAGGGCACCCCTCTTGAGGGAGCAAAAAAATACAAACAGCAATCCGCAACAGTAGACTAAGTTCCAGGCAGACCAACACTGAGCTGTTTGGAACCCAAGCAGAGTAAAGTGGATAAGAAGGTCATTTCCAAAGGCAAAAGTGGCTTTTCCACCTCACCTGTGGATTAAATTGTAATTAAATGAAAGGGCATAAGTAGATACACAAGTGTCAGGAGAAAACTGTCACTCTTTAGTTATTTGGTCCACTGGTTAAACAGAGAGAGCCCAGCTAGCAGGCAAGGATCCAGGGTCCTACCAAAACTGTACATGAGATTTCAGAACCAGCAAGTAGGAATAGGCAGCTTCTCTGTGTGTTATCTGGAAGTGAGCTTTCCTTTCCTGGGGCAGTAAGCCTCAAGAAAGATGGCAGGAGCATGAGGGAAAGCTAGGCTGTAGTAGCTGCTCTCCTGCTAAGCTGGGAGTCTATATTTCACCTCTGTCAGAGTTGGTGGAGCTAAAGTCAGAAGCACAAGGGCCATCAACTTGACAATGTTATGGCTGAAGCCATAAACTCTCATCTTTACCTCATCTACAGATAATGTGATGTGATGCCTTTTTCAGATGAACCGAGGTAGCCGTGAGCCTCAGTTGCCAGTCAGCCCAGTTACAGGGGGAAGGATGCTCTATAGTACACTTTGTTGCTAAGCCAGGGTGTTGATAGGTTACAGGTATTACATGCCTCTTTAACTTCTGCTGAGTTCATAAGGCCGTGGCCCCATCATTAAAAAGTGTGTGTCTGTAACTAATGGAGAGGGCTAATTGCAATTTGCAATGTAAATTCTTGAGCACCCACCTCGTTCCTAATGGAACTTTGAAAGTGGTCTCCATCTCATAGCTATATATAATAGTAAGGTCTGTGATGCCTAATTTCCTAATTTTTCAAGAGAAACCAAGACCTAACCCACAAATTCAATGTCCTAGTGTACAGATATGGAAAATAACCTGTTTTTTGACCATGGTGCAAATCAACAAAACACACCTGAAAGCCACAAACATCAAGAGTGCCACCCTCTGCTAGAGAGGGAAGGGTCCAGTTGCAGCCATGTCCTCCTATACCACTCCATTCCTACTACTGTCCCAACTCTGAGGTATGAGCAGCATCTCAAAGAGCACCTCAAGGCCAGTTTGAGCATCACATCAACCTTTGTGTCAAGAAAACCATCACATAAATCCTCTAAGGGGTCCAAACATAAAATAGCTCTGCATCTCCCCCCCAACCCCGTTTAGTTAGCAATAATCTCACCCGCACAACTGCCAAGTGTTCAAGTCTGTTTAGTTTATATTGGTTCCATTTGGTATTAATTTTGACCCGTCTATCAAAATGCTTCTTGATAACGTACAAATGTCATTAAAATATATTTTGTTTTAATTTTAAAATTAATTTATTCTTTGACCATTTTGTGCATGTATACAACACGTTCTGGTCATACTCAGTCACCCTCTCTTACTCCTGCTAATCCCCACAAACTCTCTCCCCACCCCACACTAAGTCCCCATCCCATTTTCATATCTTTTGGGGTTGACTTCATAACCCACTGGGTTTAACCAGAGCCACGCCTGTAGGCACAGCGATGATGCTCTCCACTGGAGCATAACTAATTCACCCATCACTACCATTACTGAAGACAATGATTTCCTCTTCCAGAAGTTCGACCACTGCTAATTGTTCCCCTGGGTGGGCTGTGCTCCCTGAGTTCATCACACAACTATTACTGAGTGTTTGCAGGCTTGGTGCTGGGCCGATATCATGTAGGCAACTCCAGCTGTGAGTTCATGAATGTCAGAACCTTGACATCCCTGTAAGACAGCATGACCATTTAGCAAAACAGAAGTAGGAGGTTTAACTCTGTTGCCTATGACCAGGGAGGAATTCTCTCCTGTGGAGGGGGGCTCTGAGTCAAGCAGAAGTCGGTTGGTTTATTCCACAATCATGCCACTATTACGCCATGAATAGCCACCTCTTGCCTGGAAAGTTGAACTATATCTATTTCTTAAAAGGAATGAAAAGTAAGCAAGCAACCATAAATTATTCTAGAGATGAAACCACATCCGACTGATTTTAGAACAAAATGCACAGCCTGTACTCAATATAAACTGGGAGGGTTGGCTTGAATATTGCTGATGTTAAAGGTTTATCTGGAAATGACTGCTAAAACAAGGCAGAGTACAAATTTATTTAAGAACTGTTCCCTAGGAAACCCCAGGGATAAGAATGAGAAAGTTAGACAGGAAAGAAAATAAGGCCAATCCAAGTGGCCACTGTGAGAAAAAGACTCTCAATTGTACTGGGGACCTTGGGAAGATCCTGTGGATGATACTTTAAAAACTGAAGAGCTGTGGTTGGTATTGATCTGTCAACTCCCAGGAGCTGTTCCCAGAGGCACTGGTTCTCAACACTTCCACCTTAACTGTGTTAATAAGCAGGCTTACTCCTACAGCAATGGATGTATAAGCAGAAAGTCCCAAGAGTTTGCAGGGGAAATCTTTGGTGGAATTAAATGCTATGGGTTTTAGTTCATTCAAGCTACTAAAACAAGATATCTTAGAATGGGTAGTTTGTGTACAATAGAATTCTAATGCTCAGTTAGAATTTATTTATTCAACTGATCATGAACCCCTTTCTATGGAGTGGGCATCAAATATGATCAGAAACCAATTGGCTACCCCTCATCACAGCCACGCCACTATTGTATGAACAGGCATATGTTATTTTATTGAATTATATTGGATAAGTCGATAATGGCTAAGAAGCCAAGGTAGCTGTAAACTTAACATCTCGTGAGCGCTTCATCTCAGCTTCATAGATGCTGGCTTCTGATTTTACCCTCAAGGTGGAAGGGGCATACAAGTTTCCTTGGGCATCTTTTGTAAAGTACTAATCCTACTCCTGCAGGACTAAGTGTCTAACCACCTCCTGGAGTCTTTACCCTCTAGTACCACTGCCTTAAGATTTTAGCATTCAGACTAGCACTCTGCTGTAATGCTGTAATCCCCTTGAACATTTGAACTGCACATTGAAGTACTGAATTCAAATGAATATGTTGATGAACAGGACATTGGTAAAAGAGAGAGTTACATCATTCACTAAAAAGATAATCTACACGGGGAAGCTATATGGAATGGCCAATTTTCTGAGAGCTATTGTAGAAATCTGTCTTCCTCTATAATATCTAAATGTAAGGAATGCCATGGGCATAAATCATTTTCAGTGCCTATCTGAGCTTGTATTGAAAGGGCTATGAGAACAAGGTCAACTACAAAGCCAACAAACAAACAAACAAACAAAAAACAGAGCTAAGAGATGATACTGAAGGTTTGGGTACCCTCAGAGAACCAGCTATTTTCTATCAATTACAAGTAAGATGTTAATGACTGTTCAGTGGTTTGCAACAGTGACCTGCACCATGTAAAAGAGAAACTTGGCCCATCATGAAGATGCACTCTTCGAAGTGCAGAAGCCATAAAACTATTTTTAAATGAGCATAACCAAAGTACTACTAGACAAGGCGATACAGCTAACTCTGCCAGGTCACTGGGGAAAATATCTGTGAGAGTGAGCAGTTCCAGATATGATAACACACAGGCTTGAGCCCAAGTATATATGTACTATCTTTCAGATTCAGGAAATCCCAAGTCCAGGAATTAAAGTGGTTTTTGATTGGGAACATCTGGAGTTTGTTGGCAGAGAAACAAACACCCTCAGTTTATGCTTCACTGGCATGCTAAAGATTCCATGAGCTCAGAGTCCAAAATCTAAAAACAGAAGGAAATAAATTATAGTTGGCAGATAACTCAAATGTGGGAGACATACCCTGAGAGATATTAGAATTTGGGAATACAGACACTAATATGAATAATAATAATATAACTGTTTAAAGAATTACAAGTGGGGATTTTAAAATATGAGAAAAGAAAAATACAGTATCAATAAATATCAGGGAGATTTGACCAAAGAAAGCCATTTATGATGGAATATTTAATAGCTGAAATAAAGAACAGTTGCTAAGTTAAAACAGAGCTTTAAGAATAACTGGAGAGGGCTAGAGAAATGGCTCAGTGGTTAAGAGCACTGGCTGCTCTTCCAGAGATTCTGAGTTCAATTGCCAGCAACCACATGATAGCTCACAACCATTTGGAATCCAGTGCCCTCTTCTAGTGTGTCTGAAGATAGCTACAGTGTACTCATATACATTAAATAAATAATAAATAATTTTTAAAAAGAATATCTGGAGAGTTTGAGAGTTATATTATTCAATATGAAATGTGGAAAAATAAGTCAGAGATGAAAAATATAAGCTACTACAGAAGAAAATAAGGAAAAGGCAAGTTCTAAGCAAAAACACTGGTTCCCTTTCTAGAACTCTGAAAGGTATGCATTTTCAGTATCCCTATGTAGAGTCTCAAGAGAAATTCCATGACCTACAAAATGGAAACAAATTGCCTAGCAATAGATCACAATTAGGCTGAGACCAGACTTATAAAGAGTATTATCAACAACCCCCAGAAAAGAAAAGAAAAAAAGAACCACCAGTCTAGAATTTATATATATATATATATACATATATATATATATATATATATATATATAGAGAGAGAGAGAGAGAGAGAGAGAGAGAGACAGAGAGACAGAGAGAGACAGAGAGAGACAGAGATACAGAGAGAGACAGACAGACAGAGACAGAGACAGAGACAGAGTATCCATTAGAGAGAGAATTAAAGATCTTCTGGCCAAACAAAATCTAGAGCACTTCCTGGCAATCATAGTAGAAGTTAATTCTGAGGGGAAGGTGGGATGTGATAAATTAAAAAAACTGACCAAATTAATCAGATTTTGAGAAATACCCAAGAAAGCCAGACTGCCTTTAAAAAATCAGCTATCTTCTAAAGAAATCTATCTAGACTATGACTCTGCAGTGGGTGTTATAGTTAATGGCAGACTATAGAACACTTTTTGTTTAAAATTAAAAATACAGTAAAAATGTCCACCATCTCTTCAATCCAACATCATAGTGAAGGCCCCTACCAGAGCAATGAGATAAGATATATTTAGGGACTTGAGAGGTAAGCAAAACATATAAAAATTGTACAATGTAGCTGGACAGTGGTGGCGCACGCCTTTAATCCCAGCACTTGGAAGGCAGAGGCAGGCAGATTTCTGAGTTTGAGACCAGTCTGGTCTACAGAGTGAGTTCCAGGACAGCCAGGGCTACACAGAGAAAGCCTGTCTCAAAACACACACACACAAAAAAAATGTACAATGTGCATCCAATATGACCATCCACATGGAAAAACCTTGTCAACCAATGAGTGCTGAATTCACAGCTTCTCTGGAGACGAACTAATGTACTCCTTAAGGGGACAGCTAGTATATTCCATCCAAGGAAATTATTTCCCAGCTGTAGAGTGTGTTATTATGTGTACAGACTACAACCCATCCTTCTCCTGATGTGTACATAGACTGGCCAAGCTCTTGTCCTTATAAACTACTGGGAACATCATTTGTTTTGTTTTGTTATGTTTTGGTTTGGTTTGGTTTGGTTTGGTGGTTTGGTTTGGTTTGGTTTGGTTTGGTTTGGTATGGTTTGGTTTTGCTGTTTTATTTTGAGACAGAGTCATATATAGCCCACGTCTGCCTGCAACTTTTCATGTATACCGGACTTTCTTCAAACCTGTGGTCTTCCATCCTGTCTCTGACTCTCAGGCTCTGTGTGAACATGCATATTTTGTCTGTTACGTCAGAAAATGCTTCCTGGCCCAGGTATTTGCTTTGTCCACTTTTTTTTTTTGAAGCAGAACCTGGGACAAAGGTATTTAGCTATAGCAACATCAAGACTCGTCTAGGGATGTTTCTATGCATACTAACGGTTTCTAGGTTATGCCCTGAAAACACGTGAGCAGACATCGAGAGCAGGCTGAACAGTATCCAAACAGTTACAGAAATGGTGGTGAGGAGACAACAAAATGTTACCCAGCTTCTTGCAACTTAGCAGTGACACCAAGTTCATCTACAACCCTTACTGTGTGATTAACTCAGGAGGGGGGTCCAAAAGATATATGGAACTGGAGACTACAGCTATTCAGCTGTTCACAGTTCTCCTTGGCTCATCTGAGGCTTGGTTTACTGGCTTCTTTTCTGTGTCAGCTTTCTATCTTTCCATGTAATCCTTTATATATTTATTAGGAGAACCAATGTTTTTTATCCTCTAAAGAGGAAGAGAGAGAATAGGGATAAGACTCGTTGACTGGGGAGACAGAGCAATGAACCTTCTACTCTGTTAAGAATTCGTTTTGCTGGCACAGAAGCACAGCCTCCAGCGACTGTTCTTTTCCTCCCCGAGCCCAGACTTGCAGGAGCTTGTAATCCTGCATTGCTCCCACCCCTGGGACCCTGTTCTCCATGCATTTTGCTCCACCAATTATAAGATGCAATCAGCCAGGATAGTTTCCCAGGGAAGCATCTCTCTCCTCCCTGGAAGGAAGACAGCTTGCTGGCTGAGCCAGGTATCTGATGGATTCAGTCTGGCTTGTTTTCATTGAGGTAAGAGATGCAGGAAGAATTGATTTCCCCTGATTTCAGTTCATGATATCCTGAGATGTGTTCCCAGTGGGCATCTTCAACTCCTTTGGAAAGCTGCACTATAACTGTAAAAAGCCTGGGGGCTCACACCTGGGAGATAATGGGCTTTTATATGCTTTGGATATCTGCTGCTATGATATTTCTTGAACCCAGGGCTTCTTGGTAGAAACACTCTTCTCTTAAATCAGAGGCTGTCATGTTCATGAGCATCATCCTTGCTGGTCCTCTGAGACACGATAACACAGAAAAGGAGTGTCTCACTATGAGTCATCTCCATCACCAGGACGGCTTCCTGGGAAAAGTGTAAATTGATCTTTTTCCTCCTATGAGTAAGCTGAGGGATTGGAGACAGCAGTGAACAATTCATTAACCAGATATACAGAAATAACAGAAAACACATCAGGCTGGTCCCACGATCAAAAGCATTTGGGGAATACATCTTAACAATTAATACTCGGGCTTCAGACATCAGAGTGTGGCCAAAATTATGTCAGGACTCGGAACAGAGCCTCAGGAAGAAAGGAAGTGGCTAAACATGGATGCCAGAGGTCTTGAGTGTCCTTGTTCTGTGTCCAGTTGTTTTAATAGTTCCACCCCTGTGGCACCCAAAGGCAGTTCATAATACCGACCAAGAAGTTATAGACTCAACTACATCTTCAAGAGTCCTTCAAGAGTTTAGATGGAACCTGATGGTCCGAGGATATTAAAGAGGGAACCCTCGGATGAAGAGACCGTTCTCAAAGAAAGTTCACCTGGGACGGACGACCTAGAGAGGGCCTTCCTCTCGAAGTTTACGTGACGGTGACATCTTCCATGCTGGGCAGTTTCTAAGGGAGCTGAACACGTTCTTGCCAGATCACTCAGAAACCCCATGCATGAGGATTCATTCCAGAGAACAAAAGAGCGCAATATAAAAAAGCAATCCGTAAGTTGATGGTAGATTTATCAGTACTAGATAGAAAGTTGTCAAATGTCATGGCCTGTACTCTTCTGGAGGTGACTCTGGAACTTTATGGTCCCTGTGTGTTGAAGACTGCTGTCCTCTGAGCATGGCAGCCAAAACTCTCTTCATCAGAACAGCTGTGACTAGTTGCAAGAGATCCTCGAGATCAAGCTTATCGATATTCTTTCATATTAGGAGAGGGTGAGGAGGGTCAGCAGACGCCCGTTTGAGATTCAAGCCATTACCTTCCTACACTTCCCTCCGAGCTGTATGTAATTCTGCCTAAGCTGCGTGTGATTTCATAGTCTTGGGCAGTAATGGAGGACATAGTGTGCAAGACTAACTAAAGGTGGGAATCCATCCATGAGGCACGCTGAAGTGAGACCTTCTGGTAATGCAATTACTTTAGGGTCACCTACGCTCCTGTAAGTAACTCTGTAAGGGATACATGCTCTGTAAGAAAGCCCAAGGAACTAATTAGTTTATCAAGTGGAACTTTGGTGCAATAACACTGTAGTCAGTCACTGGCTTCCCTACCTTGCCTAAGTTCACACAACAGTGAGTGTCTGCGATGGCTGTTGTTACTTGTCAACTTGACTACATCTGGAGTGAACTACAATTCAGGAATGGAGATCACACCTGTGAGAGGATGGTTTGGTTTTTGTTTTTGTTTTTTTGTGTTTGTTTGTTTGGCTTGGCTTGGCTTGAAGTGGATAATTGAACTTCTAGTCCAGACCTTTGAAGCAAGAAGATACAGGTAGGAAGACACACCTTTAGTATGTGCCATACCTTCTGCTGGAAGTCTATATAAGAACATAGAAGACACATGCATTTGTTCTTTGCCTGCTTGCCCTCAGCTTGCTAGCACACCCATTCCTTCACTGGCATTGGAGCCTACTTCTTCAGAATTCCAGCATAGACAAGACCAACTGAGATACTCAGCCTTGTGGACTGAGCAATTACTAGATTCTTGGACTTTCCATTCACAGCCAGCCATTGGTGGATTATCAGGACTAAAGCCTATAAGTTATTACAATAAGTCATGCGCGCGCGCGCGCACGCACACACACACACACACACACACACACACACACACACACACAAAATGACCCAGTCCTCTCCTGTTTGGCTCTGCCAGCTCCCAAGCCTTCCACTGACATCTGCATAATATTCTGCTACCCCCCATCTTCTCCACACTGGGAAGTTCTCACAGATGCACCCTATGCTTGGTTCCCCACCACCTTCCATTGATTATCATCATTTCCCCTTTTTGCTCTGTCTTCTCCCTCCCAGGACCTCTCACGTTAGGCCTTTCCATACCTAGTATGACACTAGCAGAAAGCAGATGCTCAAGTAATAGAAAAAGGAAAGTTCTTAAGACCATTTTACAAGAATTTCACTATGCAGATCTGTGCCTTTCCTCCAAGAGCTCTGGAGAAGCCACCTGGGTAATTGATTGGGTCCCAGTGGCTTACACTCCTAGACATGATGAATAGAGGAAGCACTGTCTCTCTAGAGACAGAAATCAGTAAGGTGAACAGAGAGGGAGCCAGGCACAGATAATCGTTGGTCTGGGTGGGAGGAATCCCCACGTGAAGCTCCTCATGTTCTCATAAATCCTACAAAGCATGAGATATGGTTTGCAAAGAGACGAGTTAGGGTTAGAAGTCTATTACAGAGCTAAGCTTTGAAACTGCGGTGAAACACGTTATATCCTGAGACCTATCTACAAAATTGTACACCAAGGAGATTAGCAAAAAGGCCCACATGGCTTAAAACAGTGGTTTGCAAATAAAATAGGTAATTGAATTGACTGTTAAAATTCTCCGTGCTGAGGCATCGCCCAGACACATTAAGACAGAATGGCTGAATGGACTCAGACATTGGCATATTCACAGCCATGATCACTTGGTGGCCATCATTGGTGGAAGAGTACACTCTGAACCAGAGTCACACCCAGTACAATCCTATTTAGTTTCCTCCTCTTAGGAAATGTAGTCTAGATCCCTCTAATGGATTGCAGCAATGGAGAAGGCTTAACTCTGTGTACGTATATTTCATTTTATTTCATACATAGGTCTTAGTCACCTCGGCATATGATTTAGTATTTAAAACACTCACCTTTTAACATAAACGTACTTTAAAGCTTCTCTATGGCACGTCTGCATTTTTAGCATTATTACTCTTTTGCTTCAAGGTCATTGTTAAGTCAAATGAGGATTACATAAACCTACTATATTCCTGAGACAGTAGTTTTTATAACCAAGATAGCTGCTAAGTGGTAGGTTATATATACAATGTAGATACGCCAGACAAAAAGCCAATTCGCCTCCCAAAGGGAATGAGTTGAGAATTCTGTCACAGCACTCAATAGCACCAATTTGAAAATTACCTACTGTATACTGTGGGGTATTTTCCATTTAATAATTTTGGACAATAACTAATCATAAGTAATGACAAACACAGCAAACAAACTTCAGGAGAGGGACCACTACGTTATAATACAAAACAGACCATTCCCTCCCCCTGCTGGGGGAAGGCACACTTCAGCTCTTCTGAGGCCAAAAGTGCTATATATATATATCCCTCCTCTTTTCTGTCATTAAAAGGCTATTATTAATGGCTTTCATTTATTTTACAATTGAAAAGAAACTAGCAAAGGTTCCAGGATTTTCCATCAGCAACCAAAACATTCCTTTACACTCAAAAGCACACTGGCCACCATTGCCAAATGGCCTACACAGCATTGAGGTGTTTAAGCTCTCAACTCACTAACGGAGCACAGTGGTTGGTGTCAATGCTGTTCTTATTGCTTTTAATCAAAGATTAATATCTAAGCATCTGCATACCTCAGCTGGAAATCGAAGCAACTGCATCAGAGGTGCAACTCTGAGTGACGAAATATGACACACTGGGAGAAGAAACTTGAATGGGAATAGAGATGGCATCACTTGAAAGTGAGCCACTGGGGCCTTGCTAGGCTATTCTCTAATAATGAGATTTGACAAGTGGGGGAAAAGAAGAGATCAGGAAAACACCGCTAGCATACATCCACCCACGCTAGACTTACTTTTTTCCTATAGTGCAAAGAAGCGGGGAATGGGGGAGGGTGGGCAGACAAGACAATAACTTTACAAACAGAAAAAAATGAAAGTTGGCTTTGAGCTGCTGTGGATGAATTCTAGCAATGGTGTCTCACCCTTATGCTGTCATCATCAGAGATGGACCTTCGCTGATCCTTGAATGATATCATATGAATTGATACCAGAGGGTTAAGACCCCGGTCAAAACCACCAGATGAGAAAGGAAACTTTCAACACACACTACATTTTAATCATAAACAGAACAGAAGCTTGCAGAATTGGTAACCAGGCAACCTAATAGATAATGTCTAAATAAGGCCTGTTTGTTATTATCTGGTGAAAGATACAGAGGAATGGCTGCCACGTCTGACCTTGGACTATTGGCTGTTCAAGCACACCCAGAAACTCTATCTCGAACACCAAAGTAAATATTTTCATTGTTGTCAAGAAAAGATAATGGATTTGAAACTTCCTGGAGAGCTAAATTGGAAAAAAAAAATTATCACAAGCCTCACAACCAGGCCTCAAATGTAATTGCTAGCACCTACCAAAGCCAAGGCCGAGAATACAAGGCTCTATTGCCTAACACCTGCTCTTGTCAAATCACCCCACTTTGTCCTTTTTTTACATATCCAACCAACTTGGGGTGTCCACTAACACAGACACCAGTTATCTAAACTCGTGAATAAATAAAACACAATTCCTAACATGACAGCTTACACCTGGAATTGGGTGTGTCCAACTTCGAGACATCGCAACAAAATTCATCTCGGAGGATGGGACAATTGAGTTACAAAAAAAGTTCACCAAAAGAAATCCCATAATGTTATACATACATGAATGTAGGTCAACAATGTGTCTGTCTTGGACATTCTGGCGTATTTGTGGAGCAGAGCTGCAGAAACCAGTGGGGCTTAGAGAGAGCAAGATCCCACTGAATACCAGCTCCGGCGATTTTTCTCATGCTGTATACTTTATTATTTGCCTGGGATCTCAAGGGCTGGGTTGACTAAGGTGGTGGCCCAGAAGATGACACCTTGACTTTGGTACTTTGAACAGTGTATTTTGGGGGAAGATGGAGCTTTCAATGAGAACTGGTGGGGAAAAAAATCAAAATGATTTTGGAACTGCAACTCTTTAGTTGAGGATAGTGAAGTATAGGGGTACCTCTCTGGCCTTCTCATTGGCTCTGTCTCAGGAAGTCCAGTGGATATATGTCAGCAAGTTATAGGGGTTATGGGATCCCTGAAGCATCTGTGTTTCCTGCTGGATAACTCAAGTCCTCAGAACTCACTCAAATTTCTCTAATGTTCTAGTTTCATTACATCACTGTGGTTTATTTGGCTTACAATTCCAGTCCATCACTGAGGGGAAGTCAAGGCAGAAACACAGTCACCTGTCATCTCTCATCTACAGCCAGGGCAGAAAGAGGGAGATGGGTCCTCACTTTCTTACTCCCTGCAAAACTAGCACTCTTAACTCTTTTCAAATTTATGGGTTGGCTCATAAAACTGAGCTGCCCACAGTGGGATGAGCCAATCAACAACTGTCTTAATTAGGGTCGATAGCGCGTTGTGATGAATCACCATGACCAAAGCAACTTGGGGAGGAAAAACTTTCTTTGGCTCACATTTCCATATCACTGTTCATCATCAAAGGAAGTCAGGAGAGGAAGTCAAACAAGGCAGGAACTAGAGGCAGAAGCTCATGTAGAGGCCATGAAGGCACACTGCTTACTGGTTTGCTCTCCTCAGTGCTTTCTCAGCTGGCTTTCTTATAGAACTCCAAACCACCTACCCCGCGTGGTCCTACCCACAATGGGTTGGACCCTTCCTCATCAATTGCTAATTTTAAAAATGCTCTACACCCTGCCTATAGAATCATCTTATGGTGGCATTTTTCTCAGTTAAGGCTCCCTCCTCTCCAGTGACTCTAGCTTGTGTCAAGCTGACATAAAATTAAAATTAGCTAGGTCAACTCTCCAAGACAAGGTCACAGGTTAGCATGATCTAGATTATTCCTCAATAGACTTTTCCCCTGGGCGATTCTAAGTAGTGACAAGTTGGCATTAAGGCTAACCATCACAACAAATTTTACAGTCGTGTGTGTGTGTGTGTGTGTGTGTGTGTGTGTGTGTGACCTGCCCTTACCTCTAGTTCTACCACTTGAATTTAAAAACCTGTTGCAAATTGACTGACTTTTAAAAGTCACCAAGAGAAGTGGTAGTACCCCACCTACCTCACTCCCACCAACTTTCCTTGAGCTTGTGTCTAAAGCCAGCTTCAATCTTCTGTACTTCCTACTCTGGGAAGGCGAGCTCTCTCTCCCTTCTTTATCTTCTCTCTTCCCTTCTTTTTCCTACTCTGCTCCCTACCTTCTTTGATCTTCCTCTCTCTACCTCTTTCTTTTTCCCTGACACACACCCTCCAGGGCTTATACCTGACCTCACTCTAAGGCCCCAAACACCAACTTTCCCCCTAATGGATTAAACCTTTGTGTTCATTCTTACTTCTTCTTGAGATCTGGTTTTGCTTCCTGTATGTGCTGTTAGCAGAAAAAAAAGGCTGACCCAGAAAAATGCTAATGCAAGGGCTAGGGATGCTAATGTGCTTGGCCACTTTCCAATAAATAAATTAGTGAAAGCTTTATACCTCCCATAGTAAAACTCTAATTATCTCTCTCCTATAGTCTCTCCCTTCAAACCTGGCTCAACCACACCTCTCCAGGATGCCCTCAGAGTCCCTAGTTTGCCCTTCCTCTGGCTTCCCACAGTCTATCGTATATGTATTATTATGCCTCTATCATCCTTAATCAGTGTAGAAGTTAAGGCTCTGTTACTCTTCCTTGTGGCCCAGGATAGCTGTGGAAGTAGCTCAATAAATACTCATACATTCACTACTTCTGCGTCATCTACAATTCCCAATCCCCACTCCCTTCCTTATCCTGCAAAGGTCCCTGCCCATAAGAAAGTAATGCCTTAAGCCAACGCTTCTTCACTGAGGGTAAGTTAGTGCCCGAAGGTGGTCAGCCTTCAGCAGATCTGTCACATTATGGATTGTCACAGGGATGCTTCTATCATATGGATAGCAACTGGAGGTGCTGGTTACCAACCTGTGGACCACAAAACATTATTTGAGACTAAATGACAATAACCATGAGGTTAAGCTGTTCAGCTTTAAGGTTCTCATGGGGGATTATTCCAAATAACCTACAGTGTTCTCCTTCTTTCAGCAGTTACAGAGAGGCTAGTGTAATACTGAGACATGATGCTCCTGGTTCTGGGAGTTCATGTCTAATAGAGGAATGACGGGATGTATAATACCCATAATTCAGAGCATGCTAAGCACCTGAATGGAAAAATAAGAAAGTACAGGGTATTCGTGTTGAGGATGCACTTGAAGGAAGTGACGTCACCTTTTCCTAGAGACTGCATACCTTTCCTGTAGACTGCCTAGTTACTTTCAAAGACATCACTCTTACATTAGAAAAAAAAAAAAATGAAATAACTGCCAGGGAAGCTCAGAAAATTTTCTAAGTACTTTTAAAATAATTTTCTATTTCCATATACATTTTCTTAGAGAGGACACAAGCAACCTACTGATCCCTTTGTGACTATGTCTCTTATTAAAATTATTTCTTCAATACCAAGAAAAAGCTTTATTTCTTTCTTCTCCTTTTGGTTTACCCTATGTATAGCTTTAAAATATCGGTGATAAACACACCCTGGAATTCTGTAGCTGCTAACTGAGCAATATATACCTTTGTTTATTTTGCCTCAGATAGCAATTTAAATTAATGTACAGTTGTGAGGGTGCCCTTTTCTAAACCTCTACTGTTAAGTGGCCTCTATCTCCATCAATATTGAGTGCTAAGTGTGTAGAAGGAGCAGGTGCCTTCTTCATCCCCACCACTGTTATCTGAAAGAAGTCCTGAGACATCATGAAAATGTTTAAGAAGAAGTCAAAAGCCCATCAGAAAAGAGGAACATTTTCCCTAAGAAAATTGGGGAACAAACCAATCGGAACAATACCTGTGTTGGATTTGCCAGGCTAGACTTGTCTAGGGGCCGTTAGCATCTCAGGTATCAGAGGCAATGATGTATCTCTCAGGTTAGTATGCTGATGGTCATGGCAGTGTCTGCAGCATCAGCTAGAAACTCAGAGCGGAAATCAGGTAGAAGACTGCAATACCTAATTCCATATACCTGCACAGAAAACATCCCAGGCATTCTTAAAAATGAAATCAGCATGCATAGTTTAGGATTTACTTATTGATTCCAATATATAATACTTACTACGCAGCCATGTGGTTTTGATGGTACTTTCGTTAATGCTCAGTTTACAACTTGACTCGGGCGCTTTCCATGCTGGGATCTAGGGAAGCCAATACAACCTTTCTGAGTCCATATGCTTCAGTCTGTGAAAGGAGGAAGAGTCACACCTTTGTCCAGATCCTTCCTGATTCTACCAGTCTGGAGCCTATAGAGCAGAGGGTCTAGTCTATAGAGCAGCGGTTCTCAACCTGTGGGTCACGATCATTAGATAACACATATTTCCGATGGTCTTGGAACCCCCTTGCATAAATTTATTTCCATTGCTCCTTCATAATTAGTGATTTAGCTACTGGGCAGTATCTCAGTTCCTAGGACCAGGCGCTTTCTGATGATGGTCCTCAAGCCACAGGTTGAGCACTGCTGCTATAAAGGAAGTAATAACTAATCAGTCAATTTTAATGTAAATAATTTGATATAGAGAATATGTTAATTAGCTGAATGGAAAAATAAGAGAAACCAAAAGAGTAAAATGACAGTGAATTACAACACTTGCCTCTGCCAAAGCTGGTGGGATGAAAACCTGGGTGCTTGGAAGGCAGACCTTATGGTCTATGACAAGAGTAGGATAACCACCTCTGCGGCGCTATTTAGCAGAGGTCTGGGGACTCACAGAGCTGAGCCTGGCTGGTTCCAGGAAAGTGCAAGAGAAGCATCTATTGGAAGCAAGGGCCACTGAAAAGCGTTGAGAAGCAACACTTCAGCTCCAGCTCTGGCTCCGACTCCAGCTCCGGCTTCCATCTCTCCCTGGCCCCCTGACTGCATTCAACACAGGAATCATTATAGATGGGCAGCAACCACACAAAGCAAAATACAAAGGCTGCCTTCAGAGCTGAGATGTGGCTAGCCTGGTGGCTGACCCAGACTCAAAGTCATCGTGTGTGTCTGTGGGGTGCCTATCCCTAGGATGGGCTGGTAAGGGAGAGTTTGAGAAGGGAGACTGAGAATTCTTAGCAGGTTCTCAGCTCAGGATGGCATTCCTCTCTTAGGCCCAGTGAAAAGCACAGTGGAAAAGGAAATGAAAAATAAAAGACACAAAATTAGTTCCTGCCTTAAATCTAAGTTTACATCGGGTGCTACAGGGTTAAGACACGAAGCAAATTACAAAGCAACACAGTTGACTTTCTATATCCACAGCTACCACACCCTCAGATTCAACCAAAAGCAGATCTAAAGTATTTGAATATGAGTATACTGAGCATATGCAGACGTCTTCCTGTGTCTCTTGAACATAACAGTGTAAGATGATTCACACTGCGTCTGTGTTCTGTATCACACAACTGCATCACACTTACAACTGCTACAGGTCTCCTAGGAATGACGTTAAAGATCTGTGTGGAGAGGAGACTGGAAACATGACTCGCTCGTTAAAAGGGTTTGCACAGAACCCATTTTGGGGTTCCAGCACCCACATGGTGGCTCACAATTGTCTGTAAACTCCAACTCTAGAATATCTAACTCCTTCTTCTGGTCTTCACAAATACCCATGTGGTACACATACAGACATGTAGGTATTCATACATATATTTTTAAAATGAATATATATATATACATACATATATATATATATATATATATATATATATATATATATATATACACACACACATATGTGTGTGTGTGTGTGTGTGTATGAGGATTGCATAGATTCTATGGAAATAGGATATTCTATATCAAGAACTTAAGCATCTATGGATTTTGGTATATAGGCGTCCTGATGTGTTCCTCATGGATACTGAAGGATGACTAGACATATTTACACAGTTAGAGAGTACATCACACAGGACTGGGGTTTTGAATACAGAGAATAAACAACTACTCTCAACACTATGAGGAAAACTTCACAAAAAGCAAGAATTAGCAAGAAACATTTGAAATGAAAGTATACAAGTGAATCAGAGGGCTGGAGTTTTCGTGTGTGTCTCGGGGTAGGGACAGAAGGCTCTCATTCTGCTCTTTATTCTGGTTCATAAGGTGCTATTTGAATAAAGAAACATTACATGTGAAACACATTATCTTTAGCCCCTAACTATTTAGCATAATGCCTTACATAGAGCAGAAAGGGGGCACTGAGTGGGGTGGGCTGGCCTAAGGTAAAGCAGAATCTTAAAGGCTCATTGTAACTGAATATCTATCAATCATTGTAACTGAATATCTATCAATCATTGTAACTGAGTATCTACACACATCTCCCTCTGTTAGCAAGATTAACGAGCGTAAGCAATGATGAAAACAGTAAGTACTAAACTTGTCATCTGTTACCGAGGCCCTGTTGTCAGAGTGAGCATGACAGTGACTGTGGACAGACCGGGAGGAATGCTGAAATGTTCCAGGTGTTTCTAAGTATTGCTCACTTCGGTATGTCCTGTAAAAATCGTTAGTGCAGATTTTGCAGATGAGTTTGCGGTGTACTCATAACTAATCTTTCCATGTCCTCTTTGGCAGATCCCTTACAGGATTTTGGCCTTTCCATTGACCAGTGTTCCAAGCAAATCCAATCAAATCTCAACATTAGATTTGGCATCATTCTGAGTAAGTAGACTCAATTACCCTGACTTGGAGCAGAGCAGAGCGGCCTCTTCCTCCTTCTCCTCCTCCTCCTCCTCCTCCTCCTCCTCTACACATCTGGTGATTCACACTGACTTAGCACAGCAGGCTGGCTGTATCAACTATCCTACCTTCACCTCTCACATGCCCTCTCTAGTTAATCCCTCATGGTCATGAAATGCTGGGCTTTTGTATTAAAGAGGTTCCAGATGCTCATTTCCAAACTGTCAACTCCTGGTCACCATAAACAGGAAAGAACGAGAGAAAGAAAGAGAGAGAGAGAGAGTGAGAGAGAGAGAGAAGAAAGAAAGAAAGAAAGAAAGAAAGAAAGAAAGAAAGAAAGAAAGAAAGAAAAGCAGGAAAGGAAGGAAGGAGGGAAAGAAGGAAGGAAGGAAGGAAGAAAGAAAGGAAGGAAAGAAGGAAGGATTGATTTGGTTGCCACAGACAAGAGGCTTGCTTATTACCTTTGCCACAAACAAATCTGCTCTACCCACAGCATAGTCTGTTACTCACATTAGTTTGCTGCCCAAACAACTAATGGAAGTTCTTATACATTGGGGGAAAAAAGAGGGGCTAAATCTTTCCTCCCACCCCAGGATGTGAGCCCATATACTTCCTGGTAGTTTCTTGGTTGCCCGTGCCATTACAGTAAACCAGTATGTTTGTCATCGCTACTAAAGTATCCCCTTTTGTAGAAGGCTAGTTTTCTCAAAACAGAGCAGAAGCATTCGGTAATCCAAGCACCCAGAATCACTCCAGAGAAATGCGAGGAATATTTTCAAACACCAAGAACTCTCGTGTCTGGAGAAATGCTACAGGCGGGGAAACAAAGAGGGAAGAGGAATGGATGAGAGACAAAAGGGGAAGGGGGCCAGAATGAAATAGACTCCGCCCACAGAGCTCACTGGAATTCCCTGGGGAGCCGTGTGCAGCTTCCGCTATTCAACAGCAGTGGGAATCCATCGACCCAGCCCTGCCTTGCTACTATCATGGCGGATAAATAGCAGTATGGACCAAAGGAACTCGAAAGGCCAGACTTGTAGGTATTGATAGGGCAGAGTGCTGAGTATCAAGAGGGAAAGGTAGCCAGTGAGCTGCCTTATCCTGAACAGGTGGGCGCTTAAGCTAGAAATGCTGCTCTGCCACCAAGGGCGGTTCACACCCACATACAGCAGGCTGAAGGCTGTAGAGTTCCTTTAGACAGTGCAGTTGAGCCTTGAGTGACCTCCCAGCAGGGGAAACACGGAGTGCTGAAGTTGTTCTTCTCTATAGGACAGGACATCAGAAAGCTGTTTCTGGACATAGCTCTGGTGGCCAGAGGCTCTTCTATTCTGAACTACTCCTATCCCCTTTGTGAGGAGGACCAGCCCAAGTTCTCTTTCTGTGGAAGAAGGAAAGGAGGTAAGGCTTACTGACTGCTTGTACCTGAAACCAGGGTCCCAGGGGACAGAGCCCTGACTCTACCCACTCACCTGTGGGTAACCCACACCCTATTCATCAGTATCTACTGCATAAACATACCAGGCAATGCTGTGCAGAGAGCCTCCCTTAGACAGATGTTGTAAGTGCTGAAATGAAAGAGTCGTAGAAGACCGTTCTAATGGAGGCTTTTTCCTGCATATAACAGCATCTTACTCAAAAGACTGGCAGCAGAAAGAACCAGTAGTTTCCAAAAACCTATGAGGAATCAGCTTGTTTCCAGGTTTTCTCTGATCATCTCTGCTGTACTAAGGTCTCGCCCATACAGCAACAACTCAGAAAAAGAAAATAGAACAGGGCTTACTAAAAGTCACTGCTTTCTCCCCCCTATCCCTCCTGGGGGCAGGGAAGCCTGATGGTGATGTCAAGTAGCTACACTCCAAGTAAGAAGCAGAAACCCCATTGTGTGAGCTATGAACTCCCTTCTTTCTAGTTCACTAAGTTTTAACTTTCACTAGGCTTGGTCCCCAGGTACACGGGCAAGCTCACCCACATGTCTCCACCTCTTTTTTTCCCTTCCTCTTCCCTTCCAGACCCAAAGATGCTTTATTGTTTATGAGAACTTGGGTCTGTTCTGCACTGGGCTTCCCAGAAGTTACTCCCTGCCAGCTGCTCCCTTCTGCCCGTTTTCATTGACCATAGGGTGTACAATTCAAACGCATATTCCAGAAACACACCCTTGACTCCCTTGACTGTTTCTCCTCCATTCCAAGAACTTAGACCTTTAAGCAGCCAATGATCCTGTCAAAATGACTTGTAATGGTTTCTATATGCTCAGCCCAGGGAGTGGCACTATTAGAAGGTGTGGCCCTATTGGAGTAGGTATGGCCTTGTTGGAGTAGGCATGCCACTGTGGGTCTGAGCTTTAAGATTCTTGTCCTAGCTGCCTAGAAGTCAGTGTTTTGCTAGCAACCCTCATATGAAGATGTAGAACTCTCAGCTCCTCCTGCACCATGCCTTCCAGGATGCTGCCATGTTCTTGCCTTGATGATAATGAACTGAACCTCTGAATCTGTAAGCCAGCCCCAATTAAATGTTGTCCTTATAAGATTTGCCTTGGTTGTGGTGTCTGTTCACAGCAGTAAAACCCTAACTAAGACATGACCCAATTGTCCTTTTTAAACAAAAAAACATAGAAGGCATTGGAAATCCTCTTCCTATACCCATCCTATACCCATGGATACAGAGGGAAAGATGTTTGTCTGTAAGAAAAGCGAACAGAAATTGAGAGAGAGCCACCAGATGGGAAGGGAAGGTATAATTTTACACAATGAGCTACGCTCCACTCAGAGCCACTGTCCTTGCTGGCCCTCTCCCCTGAGAACATGGTCTAGAGCTCTCTTCTAAGAGAGCTTGCCACCATCATTGTCTCCACTCATAACAAGCACTAGACTATGGGGCTGGGGAAATCACATTTGTCCTCTGCACAGTTGGGTGTTATTATCTGGTCCTAGAACTCTCTGGGGATGCCAGACCCCTCAGGTGTTTAAGCCTTTCATACCGAGTGGAGAGCATTTGCTCCCACACATATATTAAAGACTATCTTAATCATCTCCAGATCACTTACTACGCCTAATGTCAACACAATATAAGTAGTGGCAGTTCTGTGTTGGTAGGGATCCCTGACAGGAAAACTCTGTAAGTCTCAGAAACATACTTCTCCCTACAAACACAAAGCTTTTATTTCCACAATTGGAATTTGGGGCTCCAAACTTGCAGCTACAGAAGGCCAAGTGTGTTCCAAATGTGCACTAGTTTAGGAAGCTTGGTACACATTCACACATACAATCACACACAGACACACTCAACGCATGCATACACACTCATTCACAAACACACTCATACATACATTCACACTCTCACACATACACACTCAATACAAACATATATACATATAGACATTCACATATACACATACATATACACAAATACACTCCTACACAGACACACTCACACGTATATTCATACAGACATACTAGACACAGGTGCACACTCATTCACACACACACACACACACACACACACACACAGACACATGCATACACACAATGAACTGACTAATACGGCAAAGCATTATACTGGCTAGTGTTCTAAAAGCTTTATACCCAGAAACTCATTTCCTTGCCAGCTCAAAGTCACAAGGGGGTGTTATCAATATTCCCCAAATGTGTAAATACACAGCGTTTTAGCCACCTATGCCAAATCATAGGCTGGTGAGGGACCCGTGGCTGGAACCCAACAAGGCTAGCTTCCAGGTTTATAGTCTTAGCTAAGAAAAACAAAATGAGTGAACCAAAGAACAAACAAGGGACAAATGGCTGTGAGCACATCTTTTAGCCAGGAGTTTATGTAGAATAATCACTTAAGAACTCTGTTTTAAATTACTGTAAATGGGATTTGTTTTCCTCTTTCAACTTAGTGGAAAGGAGTGGTGTGTGTGTGTGTGTGTGTGTGTGTGTGTGTGTGTGTGTGTGTGTACATACTGGAGGTCAAAGGACATCCTCCAGCAAAGAGCCTCCCCTTCCTGCTATTTGCTACTAGCTGGCCTGAGGACTTCGGGGGATTCTCCTGTCTCTGCTTCTTCTCTTAACTCAGGAGTGCCAAGGCACATGGTTTATTAAGGTTGTCTACTCTTCAGTAAGGGCTCATTCTTGAGAAAAGCTAATTCTCCTCCCAACAGGCATCCTTTAGTGGTCTATAGTTCTTTGTCTAGGGGGTAGGACCTGTGAAATTGTCCCCACTTCTATGTTAGTGTGTTTCTTGGCACTGCCGTTGATGCAGCCTTTGTGTGCAGCTGTTTCTAGGACCGACTGTTACTTAGCAGAATTCTTCATATTCTGGTTCTTACTGTCTTTCTGCCCCTCTTCCTTGATGTTCCCTGGTCCATAGATGCAGGAGCTGTGATGTAGATGAATCCAATGAGGCTGGGCTCTTCGTGATCTGCACATCACTGAACTGCGTCCAGCTGTAGTTTTCTGTGTTTGTCTCCATTTGCTGTAAAAAGAGGCTTCTTTGATTGAGAGTTGGTAGCTACACTTACCTTTGGGTATAAGGATAAGATGTAGCATGCTGTACGGAATTATGCTGGTGTATCCGAGTGGTTATAGTAGATTCTCTTCTAAGTTCCGTGACCTCGCTAGTCCTGAGAAACTGGCTAGGTTTCCAATACCAGGTGTGATTTGCCTCCTGTTGGATGGACCTGAAGTCCAATCAGACAGCTCTTGGTTGCCACCAATATGTGAGTGCCACCATTACACTTTTATGCCCTGGAGATTTTTTGATGAGTTGAGTACATCCATAGGTTCCCTCAGCACAATGAACACTTCATATCAATCTCTTTTCTTTTCTATACTCTTTTAATATGGAAAAATGTACAACACCAAGATGGCACAATCTGCCGTAGCATCAGCAGGCAAGAACTACCTGAGGAAGCCATTCTGTGCAGCAATCCTTAGAATATAATTAAGAATTTAAAATTTTCACAAATGGCAGATCTTAATCCAACCAATCAGGACTTTGTGAGTGTTAAGTACAGTACAGAAAGCATAGAGAAATTATTAGCCTGACATAGGCTCCCTCCTAATCTCATAGTATCTGCCTTCCCTCAAGCCTACAGAAATACACATATATAAAATATTAGAAGCTAAGAGAAACACATAAGAGAGAATGTATGATGTTTGTCCTTCTGAGCCTGGGCTACTTCCTTAATATAATATTTTCTAGTCCTCTCCATTTTCCTGAAAATGACATAATCCCAGTTTTCTTTATGGCTAAATAAAATCCCACTGTGTGTATGTGCTTCGTTTTTATTATTCATTTATTATCCATGTCTGTTGAAAGACACCTAGGCCGATTCCATTCCCTTGCTATGTGAATATATCATAAAAATGGATGAGCAAATGTCTCTGCAATAGAATATAGAGTCTTTTGAATAGATGCCCAGGAGTGGTATAGCTGGGTCATATGGAAGGTCTACTTTTATCTTACTAGAGAAATGTCCCCACTGAAATCCATGATGGCCACACCTGGTTATACTCCTACCAGCAGGAAATAATGCTCTTCTTTACCATATCCTCAACTGTATTAATTGTCATTTGTTGTCATGGTGACAACCATTCTGACAAGGGTGAGGTAAAAATCTCAGAATAGACTTATTGGGTACTTCCATGATAAGGGTGTTGAGCAATTTTAAAAATATTTATTGGCCACTTGTATTTCTGCTTTTGAGAACATTATTCAGCTCCTTAGCCCATATTTTAAGCTGGGTTGCTTGTTTCCTCGTTGTTTAGTGTTTTAATCCCTTTGTGCATTTTAGACATTAATCCTCTATCAGATGTATGAATAGAAAAGACCCTATTCTTTTTT
Organism: Mus minutoides; assembly: GCA_902729485.2. Lineage (NCBI taxonomy): Eukaryota > Metazoa > Chordata > Mammalia > Rodentia > Muridae > Mus > Mus minutoides. The sequence continues at coordinate 1,183,252 of LR749690.1, forward strand.
CTTCTTTTTTATTGAAAATAATTTTCCATACAACGTATTCTAATCACAATTTTTTTCTCCCCTATCTTCTTCCAGAGCCCACCTCTACCTATCCAACTCCATTCTCCGCCCCCCCCCCCTCAGATGAAAACAAACATAACCTCAGGCTTTTCCACCTGCACCCCAGTTCCCAATAATAACTTGGAAGCTTTTTTGTGTACATTGCTTAGGCCTTAGTTGGGCTTGTTCCCTGACTAGCTTGTAACTTGTTTAACCTGTTGAAACTATTCTGTGTCTGCCACATGGCTGGTTAGCTCTCCTCAGTCTCATACATGCAGCTTCTTCCGAGTCTGCATGAATCTTCTGCCCAACTACCTCCCACAGTTCCAACCTGTCTACCCGAACTCTCGCCTTCCACTTCCTGCCATTTGCTAACAGGCCTTCACGCAGTACACAAGAGATTATCCCTACAAACACAATTTTTTAAAAGAAAAGAAACAGCACAAGAAACACACACAAAAACAAAACCCTTAAAAACACAAGGCTGGGAACTATAATATACATGCAAAGACCAGTGAAAATAAAAGCTATTCCAACAAAGCAGTATGAAGCAAGTAAATCGCCAGAAATACCCTTGAGCTCATTTCATGTTAGCCATCTAGTGCTTAGCATGGGGCCCTCCTTAAGCGTGGTTAATACCAGAGAGACTCAACTGGAGAGAACTAATTTTTTGCAAGTAGATGCCAATAAGAGATAGCTTCTTGGTTAGGGAGGTGAGTGCATGTCCACTTCCCCCTCTAAGCACTGGGACCTCCGTCTTTTCTGACTCTTACAACTGTTTGACTTCTTCTGCACAGTTTCCTGAGCCCCGAGGGGAGTATTTTCGACAAAGACATCCCATTTAGGACTGAGTGATCCAAGCTCTCTCACTCTTTACACATTGTCCAGTTGTGGGTCTCGGTATTAGTTTCCCATCTACAGTATGTAGAAATGTCTCTGATGGTATCTGTGCGAGACACTGATCTATGGGTATAGCAGAACATTGTTAAGAGTCATTTTATTGTTATGTTTTTTTTAGCAGAACAACAGTATTTGGTTTTCCTTCTAGGTCCATAACCTATTTAGTCTCAAGTTCCTGGCCACCTGAGCAGTGTCAGGGTTCCATCCAGATGGGTTCCATCTCGTGGAGTGGTCCTTAAATCTAATCAAATAGTGCGTGGTTACTCCTACATTTGTGCCACTATGACACCAGCATATCATCCAGGCAGGCCAACATTGTAGATTGCAGGGTTTATAGCTAGATTGGTACTTACCTTTATCCCTTGGGTGCACGCAGAGTGACTAGATGCTCTTGTTAGGTAGCACTTTGACTTCTTCCTGTTCAAGGAGATACATAAGTGTCTATTCACTGATAGAACCATCAGTTACCATCAGTTTGTGGAGAGCAATCCATAGCCTCAGCAGTAGCCTGAGTTATTTGGGGGATTTCCACAGACCCTCTATGGTCAAAAACTCAATCAGATGTAACCCATTCCTGGCACTGGGAAGTTTCACTTGATTACAAAAGATCTCCAGTTGGAGCTTGTCTCTCCCATTATTTGGTGACTCTACATAGGTTTCATTGATATGTGTATCTATTTTAAAGAAGCTTTTACAGTACTAGACTTGACCATGGCCCATCTTACTCCCTCTTCCCTCCTCCGCCTCCCCATTTAATCCTCCTATTCCAGTCCCCCCTCCCATCTCTCTACAATGATATATTCTATTTCCCCTTCCCAGGGAGATCATCCCCTTCCCACACGTCTCTTTCCCTGTCACTAATCTCTGTGATTATATGAATTATACACTGCTTATCAAAGACTTAACAGCTAACATCCCCATATAAGAGAATGCATGATTTTTTTAAGCTCCATCCATTTACCTATGAATTTTATAGTTTCCTTTTTAACAGATAAGCAATATTCCATTATGTAAATGTACCACATTTCCACTATCCATTCACCTATTGGTGGATGTTTAGGCTGTTTCCAATTTCTGGCTCTTATGGATAGAGCAGCAATGAACATGGATGAGCAAGTGTCTTTATCTATAGGCAGATATAGAGTCTTTGGGGTACATGTTCAAGAGCATTGGATGTTGAGGAAGATTACCCCCAACTTCCTGAGAACTGCAACACTGATTCTATCATGGCTCTCCTGAAAGCAATGAATGAGCTCTCTCCTTATCCCACATCCTCAGCAGCACGAGCTATCATTTGTTTTATTGACTTTGGCCATTCTCATTAGTACAAGATAAAAATCTCAAAGTAGTTTTGATCTGCATTTTCCTGATGACTAAGGATGTTGAGCATGTCTTTGTCTCTCCGTCATTTGTGCTTTGTCTTTTAAGAATTCTTAGTACAGTTCTGACTCCCATTTTTTAATTGGGTTATTTGTTTTTCTTAATGTCCAATATTTTTGTTCTTTACATATTTTAGATAGTAACTCTCTATCAGATATGGAATTGCTAAGGATCTTTTCTTTTTCCATAGCTTGCCGCTTTCTCCAAACGATGATGTCCTTTGCCATACAGATGATATTTTATTTCATGAGGTCTCATTTGTCAGTATTTGGCTTCATTTCTTGAGCTTTTGAAGTCCTATTCAGACTGTCATTTCCTATGCCTATATCTTGAAGTGTTTTTCTTTTCTTTTTTTTTTAAAGATAGATTTATTTATTTATTTATTTATTTATTTATTTATTATATGTAAGTGCACTGTAGCTGTCTTCAGACACTCCAGAAGAGGGCATCAGATCTTATTACAGATGGTTGTGAGACACCATGTCATTGCTGGGATTTGAACTCAGGATCTTCGGAAGACCAGTCGGTGCTCTTACCCGCTGAGCCATCTCACCAGCCCTTGAAGTGTTTTTCTTATTTTTCTTTTCTTGTAGAATTTTCAGAGTTTTAGACCTCATGTTAAAGTTCTCTGGTCCACATGGAGTTAACATTCATACAAGGTGAAAGAGAATGACCTAGTTTCATTCTACTCTCTGTGGATATCCAGTTTCCCCAGCACCATTTGTTTAAGAAAGCTTTTCTCACAGTGTTACTAGCAAGTGTCTATATGCATTTATGTCTGGGTCTTCTATTGTTCTACATGTGGGTTCTTCGGCTAGCAACACCCTGCTCTGTTGCATAACTTGACATCAGATATGCTGGTACCTCCAGCATTGCTCTTTGCCCAGAATTGCTTTAGCTGACTAAGCATTTTATGTTTCTGAATGAATCTTTAAAATTTTTCCAGTATCTGAGAAGAAATGATGTTGGCATTTTGATGGGGATTTCCTTGAGTCTTTAGAGTGTCTCTGGTTAAAATGGCCATCTTCACAGTACTGAGTCTTTCAACCCACATGCATGAGATTCTTCCATCTTTCAGTGTCTTCTTCTCTCTTGAGCAATGGGCCTCTTCGGGGTGTTCTGAAGTCTTCATTACAGAGGTCATCACTTCCTTGGTGGGATTTATTCCCATTATTTTACATTTATGGTGGCTACTGTAGGTGGGATTTTCTGTTTCATTTCAGCATGTGTGTCCTTGGTAGATAGGAGGGCAACAATTTTCTGTATGATGGTTTTATATGCTGCCATTTTACTGTGTTAAAAGAGTTTTCTGGTAGTCTTTGAGATCTCGTGTATAGAATTGTGTCATCTGCAAACAGAGACAGCTTGACTTCTTTCTAGTTGTATCTCTCTCATTAGTACCTCTTGTCTTACTGCTCAAGCTAAGATTCCCAGTGCTATATTTTAAAAGAGTGGTAAAGTGGATACCTGTATCTTACTTCAAACTTTAATAGAAATGCTTTGAGTTTCTCCCCTTTAATATCCTGTTGGCTGTGGATATGTTATCTGTAGCCTTTATTATGTTGAAGTATGTCCCTTCTGTTCCAAGTTTCTCCAGGACTTTTATCATAAAGAGATGTTGGATTTTGTAAAAAAGCCTTTTCTACATCTGTTGAAATACCCATGTTATTTCTGCCCTTGAGTCCACTATGTGAGCTGTTGCAATTTTGATTTACCACGTGTTGAACCATCCTTGCATGCTTGGAATGAAAAGGACTTGATTGTGATGAATGAACTTTCTTATGTTTTCTTAAATTTGATTTGCAAGTATTTTTATTGAAAAGGAAAGTTTGTCTAATCTTTTCTACCCATCCTTGAGTAGGCTAGCCCCAACCCTCCTGGCCACACTTACTAGACACCCCAACACAATTCTTTCAATCCTATATCCCATTCCTTCTCCCTTTCTTCTCTCTTCCTTCCTCTCATTTGTGGGCCATTCTGTCTTCTTTCTGCTCCTAGCTTCATCCCTCTTTGATTCCCTTCCCCCTACCACAATGAATAAGTCCCATTATGTGGTGCCAAGTGCTCTGGGAAAGCCAAGGTGAATCTAGGATGTTTTCTTGGACATATTGGATCTATAAATCCATGATTCAAAGCTACCATATGTGGTGTTTACACTGAACAGGAATAAACAAAATGGCAGGCCAGTCTACGAGGTAGCTCATCCCCTGATGTTCCACCTCTGATAACATGAACAAGAGATCTGAGTGAAGAATTGCTTTCCTACCTGCCTTAAAGTTTCCTGAATCCTGTTACAAGGTGTTTGGCTATATGCATTCATGTTTGAATAATATTCTTTGGGGTATGAATTATAGTTTCTTCATCCATTCATCTGTTGCTGAAAACTTGGGTCATTCCAAATTCTATATTCTGGAATGAGAAAAGTCTTTGACCATCATACTTCTTCAGGCACATCCTGCCCCATGCTCCGTTTACATCTTTAGCATCTCGCCAAAAGGTTATCACTTTCTCCCCGCAGCCTATGTGATAACTCTGACTTGTAACATTTGTTTCCATTTGATTTCCATGTGGATTTAACCTATTAATCCTTCTTTTGAACCCAACCAGATTCATTGCTTCAGCCATTGCCAGAGCTGAATAGTGTTGGGGAGCAGACAGCAGAGATACTCATTAACCATAACTGGGGTGCATTTAGATAGGAAAAATAGCTGTTCTGTGATGGGAAACAATTCATGATTCCTACCTCTGCTATAGCCCTGATCTCAACTTCAGGTAGGGGTGTGTGTCTGTCTGTCTGTCTGTCTGTCTGTCTGTCTGTCTGTGTCTGTGTGTGTCTGTGTGTGTTTGTGTGTGTGTGTATATGAGAGAGAGAGAGAGAGAGAGAGAGAGAGAGAGAGAGAGAGAGAGAGAGAGAACTGCACTCCTTGAAGACAGGAATATTTCTGGCTTCCTGTCTCTGTAGACCTGGTAGATAGAGCTATCACAGAGTAAAGAGATAATGAACACTTCTTTTGCCGAGTGTGGTGTGGGCAGATGATACACTGGATACAAGAACAACCAGTTCACATCAGATGAGAGTATGTAAGGATGCTGCTGCATTGCTAGACACTGGGGGCTCATCAAATCCTCATATGGAGGAAATTGTCTTGCTCCTCCAAGTTCAAGGAAACCTCACTATTTACTCTGTGGGTGGTTTTAATAGAATTAATAAAACAGGAGAAATACTGGTCCCTCAAACAGTTTTAGGAGTCTAAATCTGTTTAGCAGCCCAGAAAGCTTGCCTTGGACTTATCTGAATGCTGGGCAGACGTCCCACAGTCAGTTACTTTCCTTATTGCTATGGGGACAATGACTGCAGAGGCAGGCAGAGGGGCTGGCATCTGGGGAACTGCCAGGAAATTTTATTCAGTATGAAACAACCAAATAAGGGAGGCACAAACGCTGAACAAATAATTATGTAAATTAAATAAGCCAGAAAAGCGAAATCTTAAAATTCAGAGGCCTCTAGGGTCACTGGGATTTTTAACCTACAACAGGGAGGGCAGTTGCTGTGATTAACACTGGGTTTGGAAGCCGGCAAATGACACCAGGGAGAACGGGAGCCATCAAACCCAAGCACAAGCTGCTGCTTCCACATCAGGCATGGGGCAGAGTCCCGNGGGGGGGGGGGGGGGGGGGGGGGGGGGGGGGGGGGCTTGCAGTTCATTTTAGCAGAGGGAGGAAAAACTTGCTGTCCTTTGGGTGAGACAGTCTGTCACCTTCTGCAAGTCCAGTGCTCAGCGCTGTGTACCACACACTCTCCTGCAAACTGGAGGCCTCTGGCTACCTCCCAAGCCAGCTACTACCAAATGGCTCAGGTTGAGAAAAAAAAATGAATGGTTATACTGTCGTTCTCTTCTCCTCTGCTCTACCTCAGCTAGCTCTACAGCAAGAGGCCCTTTGGGGTGTAAAGCTGAGTGACAATCCTTGAGCCCACAGATTACCCATCATTTATGCTTTGGGTGGGTGGGGGGGAGCAAAATATCCTCCCCCACAGAAATCTAAGAGAATTCCAAGGAAAACAGCAGTGTGTAGAATTGAATCCAGACACACCTCATCTTATCCTACCTCAGTTCGTGGCACTTGGCAGAAACCGTGTTTAACAAATGGAAGACTTGACAGCCCTGTGACAAGCATGTCTCTTGGCACGGCTTCTCCAATGGCATGTGCTCACTTTGTATCTGTATTTCACACTTTTTTGTTGGCAATAGGTATTTTTAAACTAAAGTACTTCCATCTTTTCGTAGACATAGGCTGTGGCCCGTTGAACGAACCACAGTACAGTTTAAGTGCAACACCTATGTGTATCCAGATGCTGCGGTCTACAGCAGCTGTTTCCGTGAACATCTGTAGGAAGCTCTGAATCAGAGTCAAATAGGCTATTATCTGATGCCAGCTCTTCCCTTTTCTCCTGAGACCCTTGAGCCTCTTCCTCTAGGCTCCGAGCTTAGGGATGCAGATGAAAAACCATCTTCTATACCACTTACTCTGGGTCAATAGATTCATTCGCTTTCAGTGCTTTGCTGCATATGCTCAATATCAATATTTAAGACTAACTTGGGTTTAACGACTCTTAATGACCACATCTAATCACTAACCTTAAAGAGACAAGTTGGTGTAGTCCCTACCACTCCCAAGAACAGTCACAAGTCACATAGTTAGAATACCCTGCTATTGAGTGGTTTAGCTTTGATCTGACCCATAGATGTTCACCATGGTTCCCTAAACAGATATTAATTTGAGTTCTATTTAGTTAGACCACTGCTGTCCTATGCAGGGATCACAAGCCACATATAGTGATGGAGCCTCTTACATGATGCCAGCTGAGATGTCGTGTGCTGTAAGTCTAAAGCACATGCCCAATTTTTAAAGGCAATATGAAATAAAAAACATATTATGTCACCATCATCAATATGCTTGCCTTCATTTTCCATTGCTGTAACGCAACATCTGAGGCCTAGTGATTTTTGAAGGACTGAAGTTTATTTATTTGTTTGTTTGTCTTTACACTGCTGGGCATGGAACCAAGAGTCTGGCTTATGCTATATAAGTGCTCTACAGTTTAGCAACGCCAGAACCTGGAGGTTTTATTTGGCTCATAACTCTAGAGGCTGAAAACCCAATTCCCATACATCTGTTCAGCATCTGGTCAGAGCCTTCTTGCTGCATCAAGACATGGAAGAGAGCCTCAAATAGGACAATGGAACAAGCTGCTAGCCTACGTCTCTCCTTCTTTTCTTCTAAAACCATTAGCTGTATTATGAAATCTCCACTTCTTTGACATCACCTGTCTTAGTTAGGGTTTCCACTGCTGTGAAGAAACACCATGCAGCACTTATAAAGACAAACATTCCATTATGACAGGCTTACGGATTCAGAAGTTTAGTCCATTGTTGCCATATCGGGAAGCATGGCAGCATGAATGCAGACATGGCGCTGGAGGAGCTGGGAGTTCTACATCTTGATCTGAAGGTGGCTAGGAGAAGAATGGCTCTTCTAAGCTGCTAAGAGGAGGGGTTCAAAGCTCAGCCCCACAGTGACACACTTGCTCCAACAAGGCCACACCTCCTAATAGTGCCACTACCTGGTCCAAAAATATTTAGACAATGACACCACTCAGTCCAAATTACCTCCCAAAGACTCCAGCATCCAAATGCCATTCACAAACTACTTCAGAGATTTAATTTCCAGCACATAAAACTTGAAGGACACCGTCAAACTATAGCAATGTTGAAATTTATAATGTTTGCGATATGGTTGCTATGTTAGTCATTTTCTATTATTGTATCATAATACCCGAGATAATCAACTTGAAAAGTGTTATTATACTGGGCAGGGCTTCATATTCTTATATCACATACATTATAATATATACCATATAGGATAATTATATGTATTAATATAGTGTAACATTGTTCAGTACATAGAACTATAATGAAAGCAACATAGTATTACATATAACATGTAAGATGCTACATAATATATTCATAAAATATGTATTTATATTGTATAATGACATTATATATTACATAGTAGATAATAGTATGTTATGTATTAACTAGTATGACATTTATATTATATTTATTGTATTACCTCCTCTTAAAATGTATTTGTAATTGTATTACCTCCTCTACCACTGGTCTATACCCCAGACCAATTAAATAAAAATTCCAGAAAGTCAGAAGCAAGCTAGGTTGGTCCAGTTCCCATCATAGCTGATGAGCGCTCTATTCATTTCTGGGAGTTATTACAGGTATCAGTCAGCATTATCTTCACACTTGACTGTTCTAGGAGCCTGTACCAGGATGTCATGCATATTACCCAAAGCTTTTGTGGACCTTATGAAGTGTAGAAGCTTTATTATTAGCTTCTGCAGTGCTGTGGGTTGCAATAAATGGTCTCTGTCCTTGGTTCCCAGCAGCTTTTTAAATGCTTTGTAACTTCCTGAGCTTCAGAGGGACTGGGAAGATCTTTTGTTCTCATGTTAGCCACTGACAGAGCTACCAAGTCCCTAGAACATTCTTGGATGATGAGTATCTTTGTTCTACTGACTGTTCTACAGTCTTGGTTGGTTCTTTAGCTGGTCATCAGTAATGCAAAGTCAAATTACAACCCAGAAATCATCCATCCCACCATGCACTTCTGTCTTCTGATAAGACATGGGGGATTTAGTCAATACCAAATCATGTCCATTCTTGGGGAAGCTCCAGAGTGACCCCTAAAGTGTGGGTGCAGGTCCCTGGAGGGTAGTGTGTTTAGAATAAACCTGGAAGCTCTGCACAGCTTTCCACATAACCTGCCTGTGTGTTCACTTCTAACCTCTGCAAGGAACGAACTGAGAAATGTCGGCAAGCATTTTCCTGGGTTCTGCAAACTGTTTTAGCAAATTACGGAGCATAAGAAAAGGCTAGGGTGAGTCCCTTGTTTGCAGAGAAAGTGTGACTATTCTGAGAGCCTACTGCTTGCTGCTGGTGTCTGAGATGAAGAGGAAAGGCAGTCTTGTGGGATGGAGCCCTTGACCTTTGGGGTCAACACTAACCTGATTACTGTCAGAACTGAAGTGAACTGTTCCATGCCCAGCTGATGCTGAAGAAGTGGATGGAGTGGGAGTAAATCTCACATAACTAGCAGTCAGAAATATAATATTTTAAGAACATAAGAGAAGAAAATGATTTGGGTTTTTTTCCTAGCTTTATTCTAACAGATGAGGGCCTCAACTAGGCAGAACCTTAGACATCTAATATAGGAAATGCCCCCAAGTCTGGTTTTTCTATTTTTAACTCACACCACAATGTAGGCCCAACAGCCTAACTTGTATCAAAGTCATCCTAGTCCCCTTAAGATCTGACTTACCAAGAGTTCAGTGAATGTGTGTGTCAGTGGGCTTAATGTCATTCAAAGAGTTTCCCAGAATAGCCCATCCCAGGATGGTGAGAGTTACATAAGTTAAATAGAGCCAAAAATTAATTATGGTACTTACTGACCATGAAACTAAATTAGCAGGAAAGTAGGAAGAGGCCTCCTCCACATCACACTCCACCCAAATAAAAAATTGGGAGAAATTACTCAAAGGAGTTTGGTAACTCATGTACTTTATGTAGAGCCATAAAATGGAAATGAACAAAGAAATTTGAATAAAGGTCCAGACTGAGGCCATGGGTTAAACAATGAGTATGAGATTTTTTTCCCCAGTCCTGATGATAATTTGCATGTCGCTCTCAAACTTGATCCTGGCTAAACATCTGCGAATTCTAACCAGAGTGGTCAAGATTGGTACTGATCTCACAGCACCAAGTGAATAACTGGACTTTAGAAATGACTCACTATTTAATGAATTGGTTTGTGGGTATCTTGCTGTACCCAGCTGTTACAGTTTGCTTTAAAAGTCCCTGAAGGGCCCCCCACTTTAAAGGCTCTGTTCTTCTTGTGATGGTGCTGCTCAGGTGTGACTGAACCATTACTTTGTGGGGTCTCATGGGAGGACCTTAGGTCATTGGAAGTGCAGAACCTCGGGTCTCTTTCTCTGGTTTCCTAGTCGTGGGTGAAATGGGTTTGCTCTGAAGATGTTTCTTGGTATCCTCACCAGCACAAAGTAGTGGAGCCACCTGATCATGGACAGGAGCATCTCATAGCCTGAGCCAAAATAAATATTTTCTCTCTCTTAGAGGACTACACCCAATATCTGTCACAAGGAATGAAAAGCTAAGGCACCCACCTATTCCTCAAGCCAACTAAACTATTTTTAAATTACGGGAGGCAATATGAGAGTCATATGCAAAGGCACTGGGTACCACCTGTATATGTAGAAATGACCCCTCTAAGACATCTCTAACAGGCACAGCACAACACAGTGGACACTGAAAGGACTTAATAATGTCACTTTCAAGTTAGAATCCTAGAGAGGTACAGGAGACAGTACTCATCCCACAAGAATTGCTGATTCACGATGCCTCCTTCCCTGGCCAAGACACTTTCCTTCAAATATATAGGACTTAAATATATCCAAATTACAACAGATGGGACTGAATGACACTTTGTACACCATGTAAGATACAGGACATAATTGAGTTTGGATATTAAACTCATATTTAAACTCTTTGGATTGAAAGATGTCTCATAGTGACACTTCTTACAGAGTGAAGAATTCTTGGGCTTTTTGATGTCTTCTGAGTGTTTAGCTGTTATTTTTTGCTTTGGGGGAAAGGTCTTGAGTTTTCCACAGTGGTCTCAAACTCACTACTTAGCAGAGGATAGCTTTGAACTTCTCATTCCCCTGCTTCTAAACCCCAAGTTCTGAGACTACAGGCATGTTTCACCATGGCCAGTTTGTACAGTGCTATGGATCAACCCCAGGGCCTCATGTATGCAGCACAAGGACTCTACCAACAGAGCCATAGCCCAAGTCCCCGAATAATTCTTCAGTCTAAAAAAAAAAACAATTGCTCTCTGGCTTATCTTCTGCATAAAATCAACTCTGCTATTTTAATTGTTTGCCCAAAATGGTAAATACATCATAATTACAAGAATTTTAATGTTCACTAGATCTACCGAGAGCTATGTATAAGCATGTTATTGCCCTTAGGGCAGATATTAGCCCTGACGACAGCTAAGGGCCTGGACTATGGTGCTTACTGATCTTGCATATGCAAATAAGTCAAAAGTGTAAGTGCACTCAGTACTCGCTTATGACTACTTGTCCTCCGTTCCACCCCATCTTGGCGGGTGTTTCCTACTGTCCTGCTTCTCCCTGAGCATCTGCATCTAGTGATCCTCAGGGCACCATTAACCTCTAAAATACCTCAGTCTTGCCGCCTATACATATCCAAAATCCACCTTAACACTTCTTCCTAAATCCTCAGGTCATAACTCACTTGCTTCTCCAGTGCCTTCATTACTTCTCTTTCCATGTGCCGCTTTCTGTGACCTACGAAAGAGGGGTGAACAATGAGAATGTATTCCTCTTTATTGCCTAGATTTAGAAAAATTCCCATTAAGCGCTTTCTGTACAGTGCCTTCCTCCTACCTGCACTGCTATCGGAGAAGACAAGGCCAACAACTAGCTTCCAGGCAGACCGTTGAAGAGCATTGATCTAGGCTGACAACCTGACAGCTCCATAAAGCATGCTGGAGATACAGCATGTCCACAAGCCTCATTATTCACTTGTTTAACAAATGCAAGCCCGGAGAACTTGGTCACTGATCTCCACTGTAACAGAAGGAGATTAAGCAGCTCCATTTGAAACCTCAATTATGAAATACATCCCCCTCTTCCACCTGCTCACTTATCTGGCTTCTGGGGCCATTGAAAACCTCCTGCTGTTGCAAGCCCTATTGCTGCAGACTTTATGCTCCAATGGTCCCCACACTGTATTCCCCATCTCTCCTGATCCCAGCTTCCTGCCCTAACCTTCATCAACCCTTCTCAATAGCCTAAATGGCAAGATGTCTTCATTCCTCTTCACGTGGATGAACCTACCTGAAAAATTGGACAATCTCTCCTGCCATCCTCATTCCTCCTGTCATTTTGTAACTGCAGGCAGCATGTCACCCAAAGTGTTATTCCAGGACAATGTCCTACTCCCTGCCTCATCGCTCTGCCAGGTGACTAGAAGATAGAATGGGACTAAGCTCACCCCAGCAACTCTCACAATGGAACAGGCATCAGTTTTGCTTGGAGACTGTGTTTAGCTGTAGATGGATGGACCATCCTCAAGTTTCAAGCTCATGAAAAGAATTCTGAAAACGTGCATGCCTGTGTTGAGTGGCAATGTTCCTAGTGGCAATGCTCACCTCAGATAGGAAAGCCATAACAGAATGTCATAGTTAGGGCTTCATTGCCATGAAGAGACACAACGACCAAGACAACACTTCTAAAGGCAAAATATTTAATTGGGGCTGGCTTAGTTTTGTAAGTTCAGTCCATTATCTTCATGGCAGGAAGCATGGCAGCCTGCAGGCAGATATGGTATTGGAGAAGCCAAGGGTTCTGCATCTTGATCCAAAGGCAGCAGAAGAAGACTGTCCTCAGCAGGCAGCCAGGAGGATGCTCTCTTCCACTCTGGGCAGAACTTGAGTAATAGGAGTCCTCAAAACCTGCCTATACAGTAACCCACTTTCTCCTTCAAGGCCGCATCTGTTCCAACAAGGCTACACACCTCCCAGTAGTGCCACTTCCCATGGGCTGGGCATATTGAAACCAGCACACAGACCAAAGAGAGGAGACTCCCAAAATCTAACATGATGAACCAATAAATTTTGGGGGCTGTTTATAGGTCTGTGGATGGGAGGCTAATCTCAGGAGCATGAGTGACTACAGATCTCACCTGTGAAAATGATGGTGTTCATCTAGGGACCACACCCTGAGAACTACTATCCTGGTGGACAGTCGTGGGTTTGGGAGCCAGACCTAGAGACTTAACTGTGTGACCTTGGGCAAGCCACTTACTTTCTGAGCCTCAGTTTCCTCATTTGTACAATAAGGAGACTGGGGCTGAACCCATTAGATGATGGAGAAATGTGGGCTAATGTGTGAGAAGCCTTGCCTCTACAGTAGGCATTCAAAATATCATCCACAGCAGATACTTGAAGCAGCTAATGACAGCATCTCAAGCCAGGGCTCAAAGACTCTCAGGACTCATCAGTCTCAGGGTGGAAGTCTGAATCTTAATGAGGCAACCTGGAGAGTCAACAGAGGCCTTGGGGCTTAGAAGCTGAAGCTCTTTTTCCTCACAGGTAGCAAGAAAATAAATGCCTTTGGTCCAAGCCTACTTATTCCCCAGAGGTCAGCGACGACGTCTCCCTGGCCTTCCTAAACTCTGGGGAGAGCCCCATTTGCATTTCTGTCACTTTGCTTTCAACCTTTTCTCATCTTCATGTTTTATTCCTTGTTTGTAGCCTTTATAAAGTAGCTCTGGGTTTCCTCAGCAGCCACTGCTGCTGCAAATTCATGGAGAATCAACAAAAGCAATAGACTCTTCAATGAATGAGTAGACCTGCTCTCTTGGACTGCAGGGCACAGACCTAAGAAGAATAGCCATCAAAGAGAGGCGATGACCAAGCCACGGAGGACTCGTCCTTGTTAAAATGAAAGGAGAGACCCTGGTTGTTAAGGAATGGTGCGGTTCTGGTGTCTGTCTCCATTCTCAAGTTCAAGTACAGTTGCAAATGATCCAGTTTGGCGTTAAAACTGTCTTTTAACATCAATCAGTTTGTTCGTTTTTGTACCCAATCTAGAAAGGCTAATGACGGCCTAGGACCGGAAGCAACTTTAATTTTCAAAGACAATGCTCAGCTTCTTTCCTAGTCCTTAGCCAGTTATGAACTTCCATAAATCTAAACTCCGAGACTCACACACTTCCATGCAATAATCATTTAGGAAGCTGATTTAAAAGGACAACTCTCAGCTCCTCCATTCTACCCCAATCTGACCCTAAGGTTGCTGGTATTTGCATTTTAACTAACTAAGCTTTTCCTAGGGCTCCACCCTGCAGGGCCACAGAGTTTCCTAGGCCAAGACCTCCTAAGTGCTTATGTTGGCTTCTCAGCCACGACATACTTGCCAGCCCTGCCCAGGTTTCTGCAGATCAAGCCCCTGTCTTGTCTCTCCCATGTCCTTCTTTCTTTACCCGGAAGTCCAATCACTCCACCAACAGATAAGGTGAAATTTGAGTGTGGTATTTAGAGTCTACAGAAATCGAAGAATGGGCTTGTAGGAGGAGAGGAAAATAATGAACAAGTTGAATTTCCCTTTTCTGTGATTCCCACATGAAGCTGGGAATGTATTTCTCACTTGAAACTTGAGCAGCAAAGGAAGAAAAAGACCTGGCAAGAGGAAGGAAGTTCCAAATAAGTCTTACTGCTTCCTCCCAGGATCCTCTTACTCATCGTACGGGCTAGTTTTGTGTCAACTTGACACAGCTGGGTTATCACAGAGAAAGGAGCTTCAGTTGGGGAAGTACCTCCATGAGATCCAGCTGTGGGGTATTTTCTCAATTAGTGATCAAGGGGGAAAGACCCCTTGTGGGTGGGACCATCTCTGGGCTGGCAGTCTTGGGTTCTATAAGAGAGCAGGCTGAGC
>LR749690.1:1198580-1231214 GCA_902729485.2 Mus minutoides
CACAACATAAATCAGGTGTGGCAGCACAGACCTGAAACCCCGGCTGGAAAGTGGACACAAAAGGATCAAAAGTTCAAAGCCATCCTTAGCCATAAAAATTAAAAATAATTTCTCTCTCTCTCTCTCTCTCTCTCTCTCTCTCTCTCTCTCTCTCTCTCTCTCTCTCTCTCTCTCTCTCTCTCTCTCTCTCTCTCTCTCTCTCTCTCACCATCTCCTCCCAAAGTATGAGGATCTGAGAATTCACAAGCACAATTCAAGGCATAAAAATTCTCCTTCCTGGTTTTTGCCTTAAAAGTCAGGGAACCAACTCCAGATCATTCCAACATAATCTGTAGACAAGGTGTCCTGTCATCAGGAGGAGGTGCAAATGAATCAACAGCTGAGTCTCCTGAACCAGAACTAGCTCAAAGGTACCCGTGGTGTGGGGGCTGGGTAGTTATGTTGTTGTTGTTGTTGTTGTTGTTGTTGTTTTGTTTTATCTACTTTACACAAGCTAGATGAATCTGAGAACAGGGAACCTCAATTGAGAAAATGCCTCTATAAGATCTGCCTGTAAGCAAGCCTGTGGGGTATTTTCTTGACTAATGATTGATGTGGACAGACCCGGGCTACTGTGGGCAATGCTACTCATAGGCAAGTTGGTCCTGGGTCATATAAGAAAGCAGACTGAGCAAGCTATAGGAAACAATCCAGTTAGCAGCACTGTTCTACGGCCTCTCATTAGTTCCTGCTTCCAAGTTCCAGATATGCTTAAGTTCTTGTCCTGGCGCCCTCAGGATAGAGTGTTACCTAGAAGTATAAGATAAAACAGACGCTCTCCTCCTCAGGTTGGTTTGAGTCATAGTGTTTCATCATAGCAATTGAAACCTAAATTAAGGAATATAGGGCACTGACGTGGCCAGTTTTCTAGTTCTGAAGCAGAATCTTGAGCCTGGGTACTTTATAAAGGAAAGAATTGTTTTTTTAGATTCATAGTTCTGAAGTCTGGGACGTCCAAGCAAGGATGTCCACATCTACTGAGGGCATCTTGCCACTTCATGACATGAAGGAGGAGCAAGAGGAGCAGATGAAGGGTATAGCTCTGCTTTAACTGGAAACCTGCTCTCCTGTTTACTAGTGCAACTCCTACAAAGCCAGTGCACCAATCCCTCTATGAAGGTGTGACCCGGGTGCATCTTGAAGATCCCACTCCCTCTTGATACCCTGGCATCACACGGCTTTGGGTGCAGACAAACTTTTCAAGCCATAGCAGGCACCATCTACCAGGGGGATATTCTACCTTTGGGATCCTCCCTGAGAAAATAGGGGGCTCAGAAGCCTACCACTAAGCAAGAATGTGGCAGGGACCACATTCTTTGGGAAAGGGACCCAGGGAGGAGGAAAAGCTAGCCATCACTGTATTGTGGATCTGATCACCTCTTTGGAGGGCTTAGGGGAACTGAGGTAGGTCTTTCAGAACTGTCCTTCTCAAGGTCAGGAGGATCCTAGGTAAAGAGTTGGACACTGTTGATTTCCTGGTTTCTCTCCATGTCATCTCTAAAGCAGACTCCTGTGTCCAGGTGGCAATCCCTTGACCTGCGATGACAGCAGAGGGCCACTGCAGCTTCTGGATTTCTATGTCCCCCATCCCTCACACTCCCTGCAAGCATGTGGCAGGGCCCTGCAGGCCCATCTGAGACTTGAAGCAGATGTGCAGCAGAAGTTCCTGGGGTACCCTTGAAAGGAAAACAAAGATGACTGGAGCATTGGCTCAAGAATGAAGCCCTTCTTCCAGAGGGCTGGGATTCAATCCCAAGCTCCCACATGGCGACTTAACAACCAACCGTAACTCTAGTTACAGAGTTTCCAGTGCCCCCATCTGGCCTCAAGGCCCTAGGCACATGTGCTGCACAGACTTGTATGCAGGTGAAACACCCATATTCTCAGGAACTCTATAAGACAATGGTAAAATGGCCCAGATACAGGCATGGCCTTGGTCTAATCCCTAACTTGCACACATGTGCAAATGCACACAAGTACACACACACACATGCCTGCACACACAAGGGGGGAAAGAAGGGAGGGAGGGGAGGGAAAATAAAGGGAAGAAAGGTGGTAGAAAGGAGAGAGAAAGGAAAACAAAAGAGAAGAAAAAGAAAGAANAGGAGAGGAGAGGAGAGGAGAGGAGAGGAGAGGAGAGGAGAGCAGGTGTCTTTACAGTGGTTACATCTACATCCACAGGTAATTTTATAGCTTTCTAAGGCTCGCTGTTGCAGCTTTAGAAGTCCAGATGTTTCAAAGATCTGCCCCGCCAAGGCAAGAGAAAGTATAACTGGAGAGTCAAAGCAGAAAGGAAACACTAACAGGATGGGGTGAGATGCCTATCGCAGATTCAGACTTGGATTCCACGCAGCAGCAACAGCTACACCCAAGACCCAAGCTATTGCACATCCAATTCCTCTTGAGGATGTCAGTGGTCAATCATCAAGTAAATGCACTGGTTTCAACCCCTGAGAAAAAGTCTGAGTGAACACATAAATAAGGGCTGAGAGTTGTAGCTCAGTGATCAAGCACTTGCTTCACATGGAAAAGCCCTCTGTTCAATCCCCAGCATAGAACATAAACATAATAGTCTTTTTAAATAAAGCCCTTCTTCTGCATAAACTAATAGGCTTGGCATCATAATTGTTAGTCTACACTAACAGTGTTAAAACACTATAACAATTCTTAAATATTAAGAAAGTGGAAGAATTCTAATGAGGGCCTAGCAAGGCCTGCGAAAGGGTACAAAGGCTGTCAATCAAGTTCACCACTCTGGGAGTGTAGCCATCCAGCAACCATGCAGAACTGGGTCTACCTGAAAGGGGATCTGAAAATGAAAAGAACTGGGTGCGAGAGAAGGATGAAGCCCAGACAAAGTTTCTGATCAAGGCTCAAAGTTTAATATTCAGCACTATGTTTATATAGGGAGAACCCAGGGACCCACCCTTTGTTTCAGCTGGATTGTGTTGCAAAGGAAGCTCAACCAGCTGTCTACTCCTCAAAGCTCCTGTAGGAAATTACAAATGCAGCAAGGCCAGCTGACTCTACCTAGGTTTTAAAACCATTGTGGGTCTGTTTAGCCTACTCAAGCCTGGGGGAAGAGCACGTGGGAGCACCACCACACTGGGAGCACCACGCTGGGAGCACGGCCACTTCTGAGCACTTTCGCTTGCTCCAGCCTCTGCTTTGGTTTCAGAGAAGAAAAAGATGGAGCAACTGGCTAAGTTCAGTGGAATCTGCTGTAAACATGGCTCTCCTACACACCAGCAATACAGAATGATTAACTGAACCTAGCAAGGACTGGACCGGTGCAGCCAGAACTAAAGACCTTGAAATAGAGTGTTCCAATGTACTGGTTTCTCACTCATGAATGGGGTGAGATGCCTATTGCAAAAAGAGACTCACTCAATAAGACTCACTCAAAAGGGCTTACTCCCATCCATTCTGTCATTACTGAAGAGAACTACAGAGGCAGTACCAGGGGCAGATGAGCAGAGATACTATGAGCAGAGATTCTGGGATCTGTGTGGGCCCTGGAGACCAGGGGTGGTCAAAGGAGGGAACAGAGCACAGACCTTCACCCCAAGCCTGTGTCTTCCAGACCCTGTGGGGCCTTCGTGTTCCTGCCGTAGAAGTCAGTTTCTGGAGTAGGAGTAGAGCTTCGTGGTCCAGCACTTGCATAATAAACATGATGTCAATCCCTCACCCAACCAAAAAGGCAATCAACTTAAGTTCAATTGAACTAAAGTCAGTTTACTCTCTTTAATAAGGAGAGGGGGAAAGGCCAATTTTTAGAAGTTTTTCTATGAGAGAAAGGAAGAAATAGGTGAGAGTATCCTGGGAATCTTTTTATAGTATAGGGGGTGAGAATGTTAATTAAAGGAATCTCAGAAACGAAGAGGGCCTGAGAAGGGAAGGGAAGAAAGTTTAATTTTAGGTGTTGTTTAGTCGAGCTAACAACAAAAAGTCACTTCCCCGAGTTACTTGCAGCTATTCTCGGGAGCTTCGTGGACCCCAGAAAAGCTCAAGTCGAAAGCGTGAAGCATAGGAAAACCAAATTTAATGAAAAGCTCTCCCAAAGAAGGACGTGTTAGGAGAGAAGAAGAGCACAAGCCCCCGGGGCGCTAAGTGAGCATCAGAGAAGAACAGGTACCATCCAAACAGTGTTCTCCAAACAGCTAGACCCGTCTATGTTTGAAACTGAAAATGTGAAAAAGAAAAACAGATGCTAGTGCATAAGACTTTCCAAACCTGGGTGTCATCGCAAGCTGTCAGAATCCATCAAGTGAGCCTCCCGGGAGCTGGCTAACAATCAACTAGTGACAACTGCCATTACCCCTCCCGAGGACCACACTGCTGGATGAGGCTACAGCCAAGGTCTCTAGTCCTCCTTGAGCTTTGCTGGAAGATTTTGTGAGTCCAGAAGCTGAGTGCCAAGATTGCCCACTGTTACTTCGCTAGTGACAAAGAGGTCTAGGCCTGACACCCATCTATCTCTGCATCTTAGTGTTGGGGACTGGTTCCAATGTTTTGAACTAATCTGGCCCCTAAAATCGGGAATTTGCATGTCCAAATACTGAAGGTCCTTGTCCCCCAATTGGTTTTTGATCGATCAATAAAGAGCCAACAGCCAATGGCTGGGCAAGTAGACTGAGGTGAGACCTTTAGATTTGCACAGGCTAGGGACTGGGAGAAAGGAAGAGAGAGGATCGCCATGACTTGGGGGTGAAGGATGGAATGTAAGAGCTGCAGGAGAGAAAGCCAACTAGCCATGTAAGACTTTGGGTAAGTGACCACTAGCCACTTTCCAGATTGGGCCTGGGGTAGCAGGGGAAGCTTTAGAAGTCTCAGGAGTACTGGAAGGGAGCATTTGCTAGCAGGGAAAGGTTTAAGAGTTCTCAACCTTTGAGCTAGTCACAGTATATCAAAAAATTAACTGACTCTGTGTGTGTGTGTGTGTGTGTGTGTGTGTGTGTGTCTGTCTGTCTGTCTGTCCTTCATTTTGAGTATACAAAGGGCTCCTGGACGGGTGTTTGCATGCAACCTGCCAGGAGCCAAAGTGGTGTAGAAATTACCAATACATCTTAGCTCAAGCCATTTGCCCTGGGCCACACAAGAGCAATAAAATAGATATTCAGTATGCATACCCACAGGAACCAAGCACACAGAGAGAAAACATAAGGATGATAGTTTGGAGGTGGAAGGGGATCAGCAAGAGGGCGGCAGAGAAGGGAGGGAGCTAGGGGGTACCATATTAAGTTGTAGGCATGAATCGGAATCCAGAGGCACCTGCTGAGATTTCTAAGTCCAGGGACACTAGATGGTCTTAGCAATGGAAGTAGTTTATCAACAAGAAAGGCAAGGCGGGAGAAATAAATGGCTCAGTGGCTAAGAGCGTTTCCATCAGAGAAACAGTTTGGATCCCAGTACCCACATCAAAAAGCTTACAAATGCCTATAACCTGAGTCTCAAAGATCTGACACCTTCTAGCCTCAGTAGTCACCCTGGAAAAGACACATACATACACACACTCACATACATGCATATACAGATAAACACATACATTTGGTCTTAATATGAGAAAGAAGGGAGAGTCAGAGTCAGAGACAGAAACAGAGGCCAACAGACACCTTGGACTGACCTCCAGGCCACTAGATTCTGACTTTTCAGTCGTTCACATAGCATCTACCTTTCCTGGCATTTGGAAGTATGTTCTCACACATGCTGTCTCTCACATGTATCCCTGGTAAGGAATGGTCTCAAGTCTTTCACCCAGTGGCTTGTTGTTGTTGTTGTTATCATTGTTTCCTATGTTAGTCGTGATACATATAGACCCACCCTCTCCATCCATCTCTCCTACCACAATATACAAATGTGAAAATGGACATATCATCTGGCAATGGTACACCTGCAATCACAGTACTTGGAGAGCTGAGGCAGGAGGATGAGAAATTCAAGATCATCCTCAGCTTCTTAGTAAACCCAAGGGCAGCCTGGATTATATGAAACTGTCTCAAAATAAACCAACAAACAAAAAGTCATGGTGTAACCCATTATTTTTTATGCTAACTAAAAACAAGCAGTTGGTCTGTTTTTTAATTGTGTTGTTGTTGTTGTTGTTGTTGTTGTTGTTGCTGTTGTTCTAACTTTTTTCAATACTGGATTTTTCTGTGTAGCCCTGGCTATCTTGGAACTTGCTCTGTAGACCTTGAACCCAGAGACACACCTGCCTCTGCCTCCCAAGTAATGGGATTAAACATGGGCAGCACCACCACCATTTAATGTGGCTTCTAATGTGACTGAGATGGGAGGCCTCTGAAGTGAGCAGAAAAAAGAGTGAAAATGCTCTTCTTAATTCAGTGATGAAGCTGGGCAGTGGTGCCGCACGCCTTTACTCCCAGCGCTTGGGAGGCAGAGGCAGGCGGATTTCTGTGTTTGAGGCCATCCTTGTCTACAGAATGAGTTCCAGGACAGCCAGAGCTACACAGAAAAACCCTGTCTGAGAAAAAAAAAAATCAGTGATGGAGTGTGTCTTAGGTAGGGTTTCCATGGCTGTGAAGAGACACCATGACCAAGGCAACTCTTATAAAGAACAACATTTAATTGTGGCTGGCTTACAAGTTCAAAGGTTCAATCCATTATCATCAAGGTGGGAGCATCGCAGCATCCAGGCAGGCATGTTGCAACCAGAGTTGAGATTTCTACATCTTGTTCCAAAGGTAGAAAGGAGAAGACTGGTTTCCAGGCAGCTAAGATGAGGGTCTTAAAGCCCATGCCCCCACTGACACACTTCCTCCAACAAAGCCACACCTACTCCAAGGCCACACCTCCAAATAGTGCCAGTCCCTGAGCCAAGCATATTCAAACCACCACCAAGTATGATGACCAGGAAAACAACCCCCACTATGCTAGGAACCTGAATTCTTCGCTGTCCTTTTCTTGAAAAGAGGACAGCTGATAATCCAGGCCATCTTCAGTGTGCCTGGACATAGTGAAAATGATACCACTTGACTCCTTCAGCAACAAGGAGTAACAGACACTCTATTTAGAAAAGAGAACAAAACAAAGCCAAAAGTGACTACAACCCAGCCCTTGCCTGCATCACAGCTATCGGACGTTTCTCCTGGGACTAATGCAGTGTCTTTGAGTTCCAGGGCCACAGATCTCAAAAGATTTCACCCTGTATTTTCAGCACCAGTCTAGACTCTTGACCACTCAGTCAGCCAGAATCTTTCCATGACCTGCTTGCTTCCTTTCTGCACTTCTCATTATCTGGACAGTGCTCCGTCCAGAGGTTTCTGTACTGTCAGCCTCATCACTGGGAAGCAAGAAACATGTACATGGGTAGAGACTATTGTCCATCGACACCTGAGATCCATTTGAAGTCAGGAAATTAAAGCTTTTATATCAATGGCTACTCTTATTTTATTATCCAGACTTGATCTACATCTCTATGGCCACAGATGATATGATAACCTTATTTGGAGGGTTGCTTTTAAGTGAATAAATAACATTATCTGTGATCTATATATTTTTTCAGAACAGATATATTATGCTGGCCCTGTCAATAACCTTGGACTTGATGTTCCACAGGTAAGGTTTCCTGCTTTGTGTTGTTGTGTATTATTGTGTTGAAGAGTTGATTTTCAACTCTTGGAGGAGGAAAAAAAGAGAAAGAGGAGAAGGAAAAGTAGAAAGGGGAAAAAGAGAAGTCAAGGAAAAGGAGAACTAATACATAATTGAAAGTGTTGGCACATGCCACAATTCGGAGGCATGCTAACATGCTGACTTTGTCCTTTTGATTCTTCATGAACCTTTCAGTTGAACCAGAACAAAACCTACTGGATTTGAAATGCTGGCATCTTGTCCAACAGGATTGGGGTTGTGTGGGGGAACTCCATATGGCTAGCGTTGTTGTGGGATGTGTAGGAGGCAAGTAGCTTCTGGCAGTCTCGAGGAAGGAGAATTTACAAAACCCCAAAGGTTTCAGTGTCCCACTGGTTACCATGCCATACTATGGCTGCCAAGCTGGGATGCTAGTCTGCTTCTATTTACTGTATAATGTATAAAGAACAGGGATAGGAAGATAGCTCAGCTGGGAAAGGGCTACCTTGCAAACATAAGGATCTGAGTTTGATCTCCAGAGCCCACGTTAGAAAAGCCGGATGAGACAGTATAGGCTTATAATACAAGTGCTGGAGAAGCAGAAACAGACAAGCTCCTGGGACCTGCGGGCCAGCCAGCCTAGGGAGTTCCAGCTCAGTGAGAGATCCTGACTCAAAAAAAAAAGGTAGATGACACACGAAGAGTGACACCCACGATTGTCCTTGGCCTCGACAGGCACGTGCACACACAATTATATGTGTTCCACATACACATGCATCTGCACACACAAACATGATCACATGACACATGTGACCAAAGAATAAAAGTATAAACCCAGCCCACCCCTGGTATATTCAGGGTAAAGGGGGCACATTTAGGGTCTCCTTGCTGGTGAGGACTTTGCAACATCCTAAGTCAGCACATTAGGGGACACAAACCAGGACATTCAAGGATAAAGGAGTCAAATTTTTTATAACACACCCACTCCCAAGAAAACCCATTACTCCTTAATCTATTAGTCCATAAATGGATGAATCCACTCACAAGGGCAGATCTCTTTTAAAGATCCCACATCTTCTGATCTCACGCTGGGGATTGTGTCAACAGACTCTATAGCGGGGACAGTCAAGCCAAAGCATCGTGGCCCGTCTGAGCATCCACAAGCAAGACTCAAAGCTAAGACTAAGATTTCCCATGAAGTCCATTTGACTCAAAATAATGTTACTTCTGATGGGCATGAACTCAAGCTGCTTTGACATCACCATGCATTTTCCTGTTGCCCCTTCCTTGAAAGGACAATCTGGAACATCATAAAGATGTCATCGCTTACACAGCTTGCTTTCGGCTTCATCTTTTCAGTCATCTGAAACATGAAGGAGAGACGCTGGCTCCTGCACAAGGCGTCTCCTTCAGCTCTGAGTTCGTTTCCTTCCTGTCCCACCCTCTGAGCTCCGAAGTCTCAGAGTCCTGAACAGACCCACTTAGGTTTCCACAGAAATCCTTCTCACAACCAGTCTCTCTCTCCCTCCCTTTCTAGAAGTCTCCAGTGATGTTCTCCTGCCTTTCTGCGAAAGGCACAACTTTTTCCAGGAAGGGAAACTCAGTCTCTCCCTGGAGGAACTCCCAGGGAGCTTTTTCTTCACATCGTTGCTACTTGAATGTTTTTCCCTTCCTCATTTTACTCCTGAAACCCCACTAGAGACTGATGTAATAATTGCTAACAATTGGATTTCATTTTTGCCTTGCTGGCTTTTTACAATCAGCTACCCTTCCCAATCCCCATGCAATGAATGCACAGTCAGGGGAGGGAGGGCTCTTAAAGTCATAGAAGCCCTTTGAAAGGAAATTTACCTTCAAAGGGCTTTATATCATCTTAACACAGGATTACATCCGATAAACTCTGCATGAGTTGAAAACAGCTTAAGTGCAAAAATGCATTGACTCCATCCAGCCCTGCAAAACCTCATAGCTTAGTGGCAAGACACCCAGGAGAGTACCGGCCATTTGATCATGCCTTCTTGTGACTGGGCACTGTGACTCACTGTCACTGCTCCATGAGGAAGGGGGTTTGAACTGCATGCCACGGGCCTGGAAAAATGAGAATTGAAAATGCAAAGGACAGAGGCTACTGAGCCTCTTTTCGTCTGTCGCCACTGTAAATAGAGCCATCGTAACCGGGCACCATACTGTAGTCAACAATATATAGTCAATAAGCCTGCAGTGCTTGCAGGATACTCCTTGCCTGCCTTCTTCAACCAATAATTGTGCTCCTAGAGATATAGCCCAGAGGAAGCCAGATGTCCTGACCCTGGTTACCTCCTCTTTTATGGTCTGTTCATGGGAAGTAGACACAAGAGAAGCTCCTAACCCACACTCAGAACCAACAGAGGACATACCTTTCTGGGACACCTTCCCCACAGGCCTATGTAGCAGAACAACTTGGGGCCTTGATCCCAAGAGGGGATGTCCACATTGACCACAAACAGCCACAGTGTGCCCAGGGCCATCAGCTCACAGCTGGCTGTCACACAGCTTTGGAAAGAACTTCTGCACATTTTTTTTTTTAGGAAAGGTTCTTGTTTCCTAAGAGCTGTTAGCTGAGGGCATTTTAATGGAAGGCCTACTCACACGCCGTCCCGCACCTAGACCCCCCCAGAGATGGGCTCTGAACTGATGGAGGTTTCTATTTAGCCAAATTCTTCCCACTAATACCTTGGTTATTTTTCCTCTCTTCTGAAATGTACTTATTTATTTACTTATGTAAGTATGTGGTATATACTGACTAGTGTGGTGTGTAACATGTTGAGTGTCACACTGGATTGTCAGGGGATCTTTACAAAGACAACAAACTCTACACATGTTCAGTACAGAAACTTCTTGCAAATGCTTTCATTCTGTAGTTGGAGTGGGCAGATACACAGTCCTTGAGGAGGGAGCGACATGCTCTAGTTATTAAGTAGTCGGTGGTATTGTTAGGTCGCATGTCCTAATGGGTTGCTTGTGTCCCTTGCAGGGAGAATACCAGCTCTTGCTGGAACTGTACAATGAAAACCGTGCTACTGTGGCTTGTGCCAATGCCACTGTCACCTGCTCCTGAGCATGAACTCAGGCTCAGAGGGACCCCAAGGTCCCTGGACTCACCTAGCTGCAAGAACCACCGATGACCAAGAGAGGCTCTACAAAGAAATTTCTCGTGGGTCACTCTGCCGATCTTAGCTCCAGGGACAGATGTTCCCAGACCCAACAGATGTAATAAAACCTCAAAAACTATTTCTCAGGATCCTAAGTAGCCTTAAAACCCCATTTGTAGCACCTTTCCGTATGTAATTATGTCTCATCAAAGTTACTTCCTTGTCTGCTCTTTAGCAACGCTTCCTTGAAGTTGCCTGGGATGAATAAAATAAAATAAAATGAAATAAAATGAAATAAAATAAAATAAAATAAAATAAAATAAAATAAAATAAAATAAAATCTGCCCTGCACCTATTCACTGCCGCTTGCTCAATGACTGTAAGTATGATCTGCAGTTAAAGAGTTGTTTTCTTCAGATACAAATGTTGGTCACCAGTGCTGCACAAGTAACTCTCAGAAAGCCAAGATGGTGGCCTCCCTAAAATCAGAGCCCTAAGTGTCATAGCTGTTCCTGGGCCCTAAGACCATGACTGGGAGAAGCTGATGAAACCCCACCAAGTATGACATCGCTGCCCACTTGTTGACCTATTCCTTTATCTCACCCTCTACATCTGTCACCCTCCATCTCTGTAACAAATCCCTAGGATAACTGACTTACAAAGGGGAACTGGGTGCTTGGCTCACAGCTTGACACGTTTCCAAGGGTGACCGCGGTCCCTTCTGCTTTGACCTGTGGTGGTCAAAGGAGTGTCGCTTTACAGCAGGAGTGTGTGGCAGAGTAAGTCAGAGCTTTAGAAGCAGTGTTGAAGGTTCCCAAGCTGAGGGCAGACAGCAGTGATAGCAGTGGATCTGTGCTGCTCACAAGAGAAGACAAAGACAGCCATGCCAGGCCTCTGTCCCATTGCTTTCCTTAAACCTGACACCTCTGTGAGGAGTGTGTGTGTGTATATATGTATGTATGTGTATGTATATGTGTATGTGAATGTGTGTTTGTGTGTATGTGTGTGAGTATGTATGTGTGTGAGTATGTATACATGTGTGGGTGTGTATATGTGTGAGTGTGTGTGTGTTTGTATGTATGTGGGGGTATGTGTATATGTGTGTGTAGGTATGTGTATGTAGATGTGTGTAGATGTGTGTAGGTATAAATGTGTGTATGTAGGGAGTGTGTATATGTGAGTGTGTGTATGTGTGTATATGTATATGTGTGGGGTGAGTGTGTGTGTGTATGTACGTGTATGTATATATGTGTGTATGTGGGTGTGTGTATGTGTGTATGTATATGTGTGTGCATGTGTGAATGTGTGTATGTATGTGGGTATGGGTGTATGCATGTGTGAGTGTGTGTATTTGTGTATTATATGAGTGTATATGTGGGGGGGAGGGGTGCATGTGTATGTATATGTGGGGGGTATGTATATGTGTGTGAGTGTGTGTTTGTGTGTATGTGTGTGAGTATGTATACGTGTATAGGTGTGTGTATGTGTGAGTGTGTGTGTGCTTGTATGTATGTGGGGGTATGTGTGTATATGTGTGTGTAGGTATGTGTAGATGTGTGTAGATGTGTGTAGGTATAAATGTGTGTATGTAGGGGGTGTGTATATGTGAGTGTGTGTATGTGTGGGGGTGAGTGTGTATGTGTGTGTGTGTGTGACATGCACACCTTATGTCAGAGACATAGACATTTATTCAGATTCTCTAAGTTTGGGTTAAATAGGGACTTTCATTTGTAGAGCTGACTCTGATCAGGGCTGCACAAATACACTCACAGTTTCACTCAGAACATGATTTGTGAGAAAAAGAAAATGTTCCTCTGCCCCACATATTGACTTTCCTAATGTCGTATCTAAGCCTTGGCTTTCACCATGAGTTTCATTTTTGCAAGGTAAGTCAAAATGCCAGTAGTTAAGAGTCTCTTACAAAATATAAGTAGACCCAGTAGGAGGAATGGCCAGCCTCACTCTGACGGAAAGCAGTACAAAAGTCCAGATGTGGTGGGCAGAAGACTGGGGATTTAAAAAGGGGTTCCCAGAAGAGTGGAGCTTCCACTTCTCATTAAAAAACAAACAAAACAAAAAAAATACATAAATAAAGCTTCCTTCTGCAGCACACAGAGACTGCTACAGTGAGCCTCAGCTGCTTGGAACACAGAGGACTGACTGGGTGCCTGTCCCCAACTGAGGTGTTAAGTCTCAAACCCTAGAGAAACATTCATATTGGAGTGGACCTGGCCTCCAGGTTCTCCCAGCATCCCTCAGTCCCTGCCTGTTACAGGCATACCCCATCCCCAGGGGATGGGCTACCCTTCCCCAGCTGTCCTTCCCTACATCTGTCCTGGTTTTTGTTTTAATTTCTGTTTTGTTTTTGTTTTTGTCTACCCTTTGCCTTCCTAGCCTCTTGGTCTACCTCTCCCCTCTCCCTTCTCTCCTCTCCCTTTCTTCCTCCCCACCTCTCCTTACATGGCCAAGCTCAGTTTGTTCATGTTAACTCTGGACTCTCGCAGATGTCTCTGCCTCTGGCTGTGCTCTCCCTTTTATCTAACATAAATCTCTCTCCTTCACCATACCTAGGAGCAGGCATGTCCTTCCCTTATTTCTTTTTTCATTCAGTGCATTTACAATACAATCCCTGCATGTAAGGCACAGGGGACATTGTAGAACACAGGGCAAAAAGCTTGTAAGAGCCAGAGGACTAGGAGGACGTCTCATGCAAGATTGTCTTCTAAATATAACAGGAAAGGGACACTCATGGAGTCTCAAGATCCTGGCTGCTTAAGCAAGACCAAAATAACAGTTGACACGACAGCGTTGATGGGGGATTCTCCTGGGACACTAGATAAGAAGCTACAAACAATTAAAGAGTGCTGAGAGGAAGAGAATTAATGTTCCCCAGGGACACCCTTCTAAATGATTATCCAATCCCAATCAGTCAATCCTAAAACTACAAACAACAGTAGACAGACTCAGCTGGTGGCATTTGCATATTTATTTGCATATGCATGAAACAGTAGTAATCAAAGAGTAATTAAAGGCCTTGAATTTGAGGAGGAGAGGATGTGGGAAAAGTTGGAGGTGGTGGGGGGTGGATAATAGAAATATATTTTAATTCAATAATGAAGTTTCTTTTTACGTGGACACCAAAAGCCAGACATCTAGATGACGGACGTGGTCAGGCTGCCGGATAACTCTGAAGGGACCCAGATTGTGTATCGAATAATTTATGTCACTTTTCTTCTCCTAAAAAGACTTTGCTACTGTCTCAAAATCACCATGGAAAACTCCAGGAGCTTGTCCAACCTCTGAGGAGAAAAAGAAAACCCGTTTAGTGAGGTTACACTGTTCACCAGAATTAAAGGCCTCTTTGGGAATCTCCACTGTGGTGGTCACAGTCCTCAGCAGCCGTACTTTAGTTTCTGAGGGAAATGTCAACCTCTCTGCATACATTATTGAAGCACCCTATTTTTTTTTTAAGATTTACTTATTTATTTTATGAATGTGAGTACACTTGTTGCTCTCTTCAGACACACCAGAAGGGGGCATCAGATCCCATTACAGATGGTTGTGAGCCACCATGTAGTTGCTAAGAATTGAACTCAGGATCTCTGGAAGAGCAGTCGGTGCTCTTAACCACTGAGCCATCTCTCCAGCCCATATTGAAGCATCTTTTAAGGGAGCTCTTGTGTCCCGAGGCAGCTGTGAGGTACAGGTCTGGGATGTCACCAGAGCCTCAGGGGCCTGCCTTCCCACTACTAGGGTCCACTCGTTGAAGTGATATTGCCTCTCAACAGCAGTGTTCTTCAGCCCAAGACAGTAACTGATGGGCGTTTGAGAGATTCCAATGATTCAAATGATGTCCAGCTCAGAGCAGTGCTTGGGACGCCACAACACCAGCCATCATGTGTCAGGATGGCCACTCACTGGTGGAGGCAAAGCCTCATGTCCTACTACGTCTCCTATTACCTCCCTCCTATCATCTTCCATGATGGCACCAGATAATGGAAGGCCATCCCTCTTCTGTTGAATTAGCCATACTTCAGGAACAGTGCCTAGCCTAGCTGCTTTCTGTTGCTATAGCAAAATCCTCTGACCAGAAGCCACTTGGGAAGGAAAGTGTTGATTGGTTTGCACTTCTGGATCGCAGCCCATCATTGAGGAAGTCATCAGGGACCACAGAGGAGCACTGCTATTCAATTGTTTGTTCATACGACCCGGGCCCACCTGCCCATGGGTAGCACTGCTCACAGTGTGCTAGGCCCTCCTTCATCAATCAGTAATCAAGAAAATGTCCCCACAGACTTGTTTAGAGGCCAATCCTTAATGGTAGAAACATTTTCTCAATTGAGGTTCCCTCTTCCCAGATGACTCTAGCTTATGTCAAGCTGGCAAAGAAATCAACCAACATAACTGGGCCCTTACCGGCTTGACACACACATATATCACTGTTTTGTCTAAGCATGCTACGGCTAGCTTTGTTAGACCAAGGGTGGTAGCATGTTTCATAGTTCCAGGCTGGAGCCCAGGAGCTCTCCAAAACATATACGAAAAATACATTTTCCCCAAAAGATAAATTGAAGTTTTCCCCCAAAATGGAAATACTGTAACCAGGCCAAAAGGATCTTGCGGATATTTTAATTCATCTTACTCCCTACAAATAAAGACACACCTTGAAGACGTGAAGAGCCAAATGTAGCAACTGACAGCTTAACAATTACTTAACAGCCAGAAATAGCTGCTGAGAGATGGCCAAGGTTCTTAGCCTCATTATAACATGGACGGCCTGTCATCTGGGGCACTATGGCTCAAATGCAAACCAATTGGCTTTCCCAGTCAGCAAGGCCAGTACCTCTCTGTCTATGCTCCCCAACACTAGATCACGCAGGCAGGGCATTATGGGAGTTGAAAAAGAGTTATTTTCCCTCTAGTCTACATGTATTTGCAGTTGTTAAGTTTGGAACTGAAAGAAACCTTCCATTGCTTTCAAATGTAACTATGTTCTCCTCACTAAAGGAGCTTTCCCTTAATATGTGCTACGGTTTGATACATGTGTGTCCCTCAAGGACCCATGTATTTTTATAGGGTCCTTTTGTGTTCTTAATGCTATTGAGAGGTATGGTAGAGATTTTAAGAGGCAGAGCCTAGCAGGCGGTCTTTAGGTCATTGGGGGAAGGACTTAGGGGATTGTGAGCTCTAAGTGTCTGTCTCCCTTTTTACAGCTGATGAATTTCAGTGGATTTACACTATCATGTGCTCCCACCATGATGCACTGCTCACCAAAGGCCCAAAGCAACTCAACCCATTCGTCATGAACTAAAATGCCCAAACTGAGCCAAAAATAATTACCTTTTTCCCTTTATGATCTGTTGTCTCTGGATGACAAGGAAGTAAGTTCTTCACTTCAGTATCTCTTCAGGAAAAGGAGTTATATATCAGTCCAGCCTCCTGTGCTTGAACACATCGTCTCCAGCTGGTAAAGCTGTTTGGGGAGGCTGTGAAACTTTTAAGGCATGGGGCGGCCCTTGGAGGAGCTAGGTCACTTGAGGTTAGTATATGGTGCTCCTACTTCTTACCCTATTTTTGCTTCCTGGTCGACCGTGATATGAACAAGCAGCCTCACGCTTCTGCGGCCATCAGAGCCGTTCCAACCACTGTATCTTCCCTGTAACAGGCTGAAGGACAAACCTTGGGCTCTCCCAATTGACTTGGAGAGATGCTAGGGCACCTGTGAGTGTGACCCGCTGATAGAGTAAGGCTTGTTCCATGAACCTGAGCATGAAGGTCTCACAAAGAAGAAAGGGGATAAGCCAACCGTGAGCATGGGCGTCTTGCTGCTCCCAAGGTACTGGTGATGAACCTTGGCCTTCAAAGAGATGCAAGACCTTGAACAGCCAAGGCTTTGAAAAGGTTGCTAAAGGCTAGCCTGGGAAAGAATCACTGTCACAATGACAATAGGGCCCTAGCAATAGCAAAGGGAGAAACTGGAGTGCCTGAAGACATTTCATGACACACACAGGCCGCCGGGGACTCTTAAAAGGTTCGCTCTTCTTCAAGCATCTTCTTAGCAACCACCGACTACAAGCACATCCGATCTCACCGTCCCTGGTGAACGAGGTCCCCCCACTCTCTTGCATCCCCAGCAGAATGGGGATCCCACTTCCCCCGTCCGCTCCCCTCAGCAACTCGTTCTCTCCCCTACTGCCATCTGGAAGTCCATTTGAAACACCCACACTGTCCCCATGGTGCAGTGCTTCCCTCCATTCACAGACAGACGGACTCCTGTTACAGAGCCCCTTCCTCCCCCTCCTGACATTAAGCCTCCGATCCTAGGATTTGTGCCACTCTGAGCCAACGCACACCCCCGGCTCCTCCGGCCTATCCAGGTACCATGCTCTAGATCTCATCCATGGGGTGGAAAAAACGAAACCGCAGATTTGGAATAATGTACCAAGCGTTTGATTTTAAGGATATGACAAGAATGGAAAATTTTTTTGAGAGCCTTGTAGATACTATTTATAACGAGCATTTGTTAGCAATTACACAAAGAATCATCATGCCCTAGACTTTCTGTGCTAAGGAAGGAAGGAAGGAAGGAAAGAAGGAAGGAAAAAGAAGAGAAGAGAAGAGAAGAGAAGAGAAGAGAAGAGAAGAGAAGAGAAGAGAAGAGAAGAGAAGAGAAGAGAAGAGAAGAGAAGAGAAGAGAAAGGAGATAGATAGCCTTGACTTTGTATGCATTGGTCAATCTATATGAAAGCTCAGGCCATAGATACCCAGTGGCAAGCCTTAGGGTGGAAGAACAAGAGACGCATTAGAGCATCACACCCTAGACAGTACAAGGGGGTCCTGAAGGGACAAAGGAAGAGTTCTGGTTCCCCTAGGTTTTCAGGGACGTGAATGGGGCGGAGCACAGAAGGCAAGCTCCATACTGTGTGACCTCCATGCTTTGGGCCACAGGTCACAAGGGACTGACATAAATAAAGGCCTAATTGGAACCTGCCTTGTGCTTGCCCGAGGTTATTTAGCTTAGCGGAAAGAGTGCTTGTGCGTCACACACAGTACATCACCCCTAAAAGCCTTGAAAGACAAATTATGCAAAGATGAAAGAGTTCTGGGGATGCCCAGCAGCAACAGTCACACAACGCTGTGATTAAGTTAATACCAGAGAACACTTAACAACGAAACATCTTTTTGTCCTACATATTATATCTTTTTTATTGGTTATTTTATTTATTTACATTTCAAATGTTATCCCCACCTCTTCCTGGTTTCCCCTCCAAAAACCCCTTATCCCATCCCCCTCCCTCCCCCCGTTTCTATGAGGGTGCTCCCCCACCCATACACCCACCTACTTCTGCCTCACTGCCCTAGCATTCCTCTATGCAGGGGCAGCAAGCCTCCACAGGACCAAGAGCCTCCCCTCCCGTTGATGTCTGTCTGACAAGACCATCCTCTGTTACGTATGCAGCCAGTGGCATGGGTCCCTCCATGTGTACTCTTTGGTTGGTGGCATAGTCCCTGGGAGTTCTGGGTGGGTCTGGTTGGTTGATATTGTTGTTTTTCCTATGGGGTTGCAAACCCCTTCAGCTCCTTCAGTTCTTCCCCTAACTCCTCCATTGAGGTCC
This sequence comes from Mus minutoides, assembly GCA_902729485.2. Lineage (NCBI taxonomy): Eukaryota > Metazoa > Chordata > Mammalia > Rodentia > Muridae > Mus > Mus minutoides. Next base: position 1,216,954 of record LR749690.1, read on the forward strand.
CCGGTGCTCTGATCGTAATGTAAAATATTACAGCTAAAATGTTTGCATTAATTTTTTAAGTAAAATCAAGTTTGATCTGCACTTATTTTCCTTGGAGGTCAAAAAAGGGAAATGGGCCCCTCTTTCACTTGGCATGACTTTCCAGATCCTCACCCATTTTTTTTTTAACAAAGTGTCTGCTATTGTATCAGTCTCCAATGTCTTTGATCCTGAAATGTTGACAGACTTTGACACTGTCAATCTGGTGGCTTTGACAATCTGGTGGCTGCAGAAGGTATAATCCTCACAGAGTCATGGTTTTGAGGAAGCATGGAGCCTAGGTGAGCCTGTGTTGAAAGAGGTGTCTCCACTCTGGGGCTCTTGGTGTATCCCTGAAAGTAGATGCTAACTCACTTCTTGTGTGTCTGTTTGGGAAGCAGTATGTCCCGAATGGCTAGGCTGGCTTACCTGTCAGTCCTCTCCTGACTTACAGTATAAGTTAGCACTCAGATCCTCAGAGCTACTTCATTAAGCTTCTTTCACGATCTGTGCATTACGAGCCAGGTATACAATGAGAAGAGGCCAGAGACACAACATGCTGGATGTATCACTTGAAGGACAACGCCTGAGGGTCGCAAGCTTGCAAGCATTTTTCTCACAATGTGTTGTCCTACCTACTGGGTGTAGGCATGGGAGGTCATGAGTTATATATTTGTGTAAACAAAAGTTTACATAGCCTCTCTCAGTCCTTGCTCGGCTGTAGAGCTCTGTGTGCTTGTTCTTTGGCCCAAGCTTTGTAGCAGGACCCTTCATCTTACCACAGATTTAGCTCTATAACAGATTCTCTGTTTTTCCATGTGAGCATATGCCATGTGAAAAACAAGAGCAACTTGAAAGTGTCAAGAAGATTCTCACGGGGCCTAGAGCGATGGCTCGGTGGTTAAGAGCACTGGCTGCTCTTCCGAAGGTCCTGAGTTCAAATCCCAGCATCCACATGGTGGCTCACAGCCATCTATAATGAGATCTGATGCCCTCTTCTGGTGTGTCTGAAGACAGCTACAGTGTACTTACATATAATAATTAATTAATTAATTAATTTAAAAAAAAAAAAAAACACTGGCTACTCTTCCAGAGATCCTGAGTTAAATTCCCAACAACCACACGGTGGCTCCTAAACATCTTTAATGGGATCTGATGCCCTCTTCTAGCATGGAAGTATACATGCAGATAAAGCACACATATATATTAAACGAATGAATAAATAAATAAGACTTCTACATACTAATAATAAGTATTTTTTTTAAAAGACTCAGTCTCAGGGCTGGAGTTAAGCACATCTGGTGTGTACCTACCCCCAGATGGCTCATGGGGTTAAGGAACTTGTTGCCAAGTCTGACATATAATCACTGCACACACACACACACACACACACACACACACACACACACACGGAAAGTTGTGTATTAACAAATGTCTGGATAGTAACTATTTTGGATGCTATGCCTCAAGCCTCTAGATATTATTTAAACCCTTTGGCAAACTGTTTTGTTCAGTGGACCAGGTTGGATCTAGGCTAAAAGCTCTGGCCCTCCTTCCACGGATATGATCTCAGTGTCAATACCATTTATTAGAGGTTTCAACGAAAGCTCCGTTGCCAAAGTGTCTACGTGTGCCCCCCCACCCCCCCGCGCCCCCCCCTCACCCAGCAGAGAGTGTGGGTCTCAAACTATGCCCTAGCCCACAGTTTGCTTCTCAGAGCCTACAGCAGTCTGCGTAGAGTCAGATCCAGGCACCGGGAACTGAAGAGTTGGTACCCAGCTTTTTGAGGCTGCTTCCCTCTTCCCGGCCACAGTGGGAGTTCCCTGGGGTTCACCCTTTCCAGTCTCCAGATGGGAACGTAGGACCACGATTACCTCATGATTTCGGCGCGTGTTTGCTGCAGGCAAGCAGACACCTGAGGCCAAATGACGTAAGTATCTTTTACAGCCATGAGTATTTCTTCTGTGCCCTGGAGACCATAGCTCCTCCAACCCCAGATGTTTCTCCTTCCTCGGACTTTAGGCTTCTATAAACTGTAAATGGCGCCCCTACTGCCGTAAATAGTGCCCCTACGGCCACCTCGGCACTGCTTCAGGACTGGACTGCAGAATGGATACAGGAAGTGAGAACAGAAAAACTAACTTTCCCGGACTCTTTGTTTAATATTAGAAACACCTTTCCCATCCTTCACACTTCTGAATCTTTCTCAGTCCTGAAGCCTCTCCTGGGTTGAGGCTCTAATTAAACCTCGAGAAACTCCTAGAGGAGAAAGAAGCGGAGGCACACTGGTGGCTTTCCAGTATTCTAAATCATCTCTTCCCGATCCACCTACTACTCGTCACTTTCTGGGGTCCTGGAACGGCTAATTTACATCAATTATGCCCAGACTTTACAGACCTTTTGGGAGTAGACCCAGAACCGAGTTAAACCAGAACTGTCCAGTCTAATCAGAAGAGTCTTTTTAAACCACAAATGTAGTCACACCACTCCTCTGCTTAGGGTCCACAAAGCCCCTGTTCCCTGTGCCCCTAAAGCCATCCATGTGTGTCCTGTTTCCTTCTCTCTCCAGCTCCTCCATTACTCTCTTGTTCTCAGCATTATTGCTGGACCATGTGCAGCTCCCAGCGCACAATGCTTTGGAGCCCCACCACACAACACCAGTGGCCTTGTCTAGGATGTGCTCTTCCCTTCTGTCCCTGGCTACTGTCCCAGAAATCTCAGAAGAAACCACAATGGATTCCTCTTCCAGCCAAGCATTCCTGACACATTCTATTCTAGCCTGCGGTCATCGTACACAAGCAACTGTTTAGTTCCCAGCCTTCGACACTAGCCAGTGAGCACCATGAAAGCAGAGATGGTGCTTTCTCCAGCATCTAATAGAGAATCTAGCACGTGCTAGGTTGGTAAGTGATAACCTACGGAATGGAATCTAAGTATGAGCAGTACCTTGGGGAAGCAAATGCCCTACCTCCAATCACATCCCTCCTCTGCTGACCGTCTCTGGTAGCAGGCTGCCATCACTCTTGGTTAACAATAGGCCCTACTTTGCACCTGAAATTCTACCTTGGATCCTGCCCATCTGTCTCAACCATCAGTTCTCCAGTCTGTCTTAAAACACCTGGGGCAGAGTGTCACTCCCTGAAGTGACCACACAGTGACTTCAAGCAGTACCTATGGGGTTGCATCGTGCCCATGCCCATAACACCCATGAGAAGCAGCCGCTGCCTCATTTGGCTTGTTCCATGATAACCACAAGATGCTGGTAAAGTGGACAGAGATTTCCTGGCTCGCTTTACCCCACATTTCCAGGCCTCCTACCCCTCTAATCCACCCACCTGATTGGATGAATTGTTCAACAACAAGCTGGTACACAAAGCATGGAAATCATAATTTTCTGGTAACTCCTTTTTAAAATAGAAAATGGTTAGAATTCATGTTAATAATGTATGTTAGGACTAGCACAGTCAGTTAACTATGGATGAGAAGACAATGACTATTACAAAACAGCTAGTAGAGAGGATATGAGATATCCTCAACCCAAAGAAATAATTACTCCATGAACTGATAGACACGAGACATGACATCACACTCTGAGCCCAAGTATTGACACGATCCATGAATATGAGTAATCTGTATGTCGATCAAAAGTTTTAAATACATGCCAAGTGTCAAAGGGTATTTTATTTAACCTAGCTCCTCAGAGCGTTACCATTTCAGTATACAATCAAGATTTTTGTAAAGTACTGGCAAGCAATTTCACATTTTGGGTTTTGTACTAAGACTTTAAATTGCAGTCTGGGACCTGGAGAGGTGGGTCAGCATAAGGCACTCACTACTCTTACGAAGGACCCAGGATCAGTTCCCAGCACCCGTGTGGCCACTCACAATGTTCCTAACTTCAATTCCAGGAGATTTGATGCTCTTTTCTGACCTCTGCTGGCAACACACAATCACNAAAAAACAGAATCCTGGGCTGGAGAGATGGCTCAGTGGTTAAGAGCACTGACTGCTCTTCCAGAGGTCCTGAGTTCAATCCCCAGCAACCACATGGTGGCTCACAACCATCTGTAATGGGATCCGATGCCCTCTACTGGTGTGTCTGAACACAGCTACAGTGTACTTGTAGAATTAAAATAAATCTTAAAAAAAAAAAAAAAGAATCGTGTGTGTGTGTGTGTGTGTGTGTGTGTGTGTGTGTGTGTGTGTTTTGAGACACCTCTCTTTGTAACCCTGGCTGTCCATGAACTTGCTCTGTAGCCCAAGCTGTGCTCCAACTCAGAGCTTTGCCTGTCAAGTGTTAGGATTAAAGGTACAACTGTGGCTAGTTTATACTTTGTATTTTAATTTGGCACCTTTGTTTTATTTTGTGTAAGGGTCTCCATGTAGTTCAGGCTGACCTCCACCTCACTTGGTAGGCAAGGATGGCCTTGAACTCCTGGTCCTCCTGCTTCCACTTCTGGAGGGCTGAGATTCCAGGTGTACAGTGCCTGCCTAGTGTTGTATATTTATAACATATGCCACTTTGGTCTAACCTCATTTCAAGCTCTCAGTGGCCACAGGAAGCTGGTAGTTTATACCACTTTGGATAGCAGGTGGCTGGAGGTTAAGCCCTATAGATAGCAGCAGTAACTGCCAATCATTACTTTCTGCTTACAACGTTGCTGTGTGCTTCCGGTTTGCCTCCTACTCAGGGCTTTGGGTGCTCATCAGACTTAATCTGACCAGCAATCCCTGACCCAGGGACTATTCTAAAATCCAAACTGTAGGAAACAGTCTCACAGACTAAGAATTCCCCTATGATAGACACAGAAAACTGAGCAGCAGAGACAAGACTACAGCCAGACTCCCAGCTCGGGTCTTCATGCTTCATAGCATTGCTAACCAATCAGCAGACCTGGAGAACTTGATAACTCTAGGTTATCAAGGATACACCAAAAATACATATATTGACTGAATGTATCATGAACAACATAGTCAAACAGGCTTATGTTTTGACTTCGTTTTGCTTTTCCAGGATGCACTCTGGCCATGCACCCTACCACTGATCTGCAGACCAGCCCAACCCAAATGCGTAGATGTGTAAATTCATGTTTTGAGAGTCATCAAGAAGGATAAGTATTCCCTTTCAGAAAACACCCCTCCCCCCTCTGTTCCTTTTCTCTCTCTGACCCCTTTCTCCCTCTCTCCCCTCCCTCCCTCCCTACTTCTCCCTCTCTCCACATGTTCCTGGCCAGCTGCTTGCTGTTTTCTCCTTCTCCTTCTCCTTCTCCTTCTCCTTCTCCTTCTCCTTCTCCTTCTCCTTCTCCTTCTCCTTCTCCTTCTCCTTCTCCTTCTCCTCCTCCTCCTCCTTCCCCCTCCCCTTCCCTCCCCTCCCTCTTCTTCTCTTCCCTTCTCTCTGTCTCCTCTCTTTCTCTGCCTCTACTCCCTTCTCAATTTCACTTCTCATGTCCCCAAATAAACTCTATTCTATACAAGAAAGAAAGAAAAAAGCCCACCCCACCCCACCCCCATACCATCACAGGGCTAGGAGACTACCAGGCCACGGAGAGGGCTGGGTTTATTATGTTCGCAAGCTCTAAGAGCTTCATGGAGAATGAGCTTAGGGAACACTGGGTTTCTCCAGAGTTGACAGACAGTTAAAATCAAGCTGCTTTCCTTCTTTCCCTCCATCCCTCCCACTTAGGCCAGCCTGGCTGAGTTAGGGAGGTGGGGCTGTTTTCTCCTTCACCTCCCCTGAGGCCTTAGTAGGAGGTGTGTCCTTCTGGCAGTGAAAGGAAGGAAGGAGTAGATTAGCATCTTAAAGGTGTTTGCCTAGCAAATAGAATCCCCCAGTGGTTGTTCTGGATAATTGAGTTTTTCTTTCTTATTTCAGGACTAAGCTGGGCTAAGCAAGCTACTCTACCTCCCTCTGCCTCATCGCTGGCCCTCAGCTTCTCTTTTTTTTTTTTTTTTTTTTTGGTTTTTTCGAGACAGGGTTTCTCTGTATAGCCCTGGCTGTCCTGGAACTCACTTTGTAGACCAGGCTGGCCTCGAACTCAGAAATCCGCCTGCCTCTGCCTCCCGAGTGCTGGGATTAAAGGTGTGCGCCACCACACCCAGCTGGTCAGCTTCTCTTTTGATGTGATTTACTTTCAGAGTCTCCAAATAAAACCTTGATTTGTTTTTTTCCAGTCTGGAGAAACTGCTGTTGTAACAAAAATTCTCATGCTGGTTTACACAAGTCAAACATAATTCGCTCTTCTATGAACATAGTCCACAGTGGCCTCCATGAGAGGACCCTGAGGTTTGTTAGTGTGGAAGAGACGGAGCACGGAGCTGTGTCTGTATCCCGGCATGGCTCGGAAATTCTACTCCATGTTACAGTATTTTCACTATTAAATATAAAACATGATTTCTACCCAAAACAAAACTTAAATTCCTGGGAAGGCCATTGTATGCCCAATGCTGATCTCTTGAACCCTTCAGCCTGTGTTCACAAATAAAGCTTTCTTTATCTAATGTGACCATGATTTGGATCTGTAGTCTTTTCAAATCTATGGTATTAACAGTTTCAAATCTAACACGATTTTTATTGTTTGATTTAGGTATGCCTAAAGAGGCACACGATCTTTTGTTTTTGTTTTGTTTTGTTTTGTTTTGTTTTTTCAAGACAGGGTTTCTCTGTGTAGTCTTGGCTGTCCTGGAACTCACTCTGTAGACCAGGCTGGCCTCAAACTCAGAGATCCGCCAGAGGCGCACCATCTTTTTTTTTTTTTTTTTTAATTTTATTTAGTATATGTAAGTACACTGTAGCTGTCTTCAGACACGCCAGAAGAGGGCGCCAGATCTCATTACGGATGGTTGTGAGCCACCATGTGGATGCTGGGATTTGAACTTATCACCTTCGGAAGAGCAGCTGGGTGCTCTTACCCGCTGAGCCATCTCACCAGCCCCCACGCCATCTTATTTTGCAGTTTTTACTCCATTTCTTATGTTTGCATTAATTTTCCAACATGATTTCTAGATTTCCCTACGCTTTTAAAAATATTTTTAAAGATTTGTTTGTTTGTTTGTTTGTTTGTTTGTTTGTTTGTTTTATATGAGTGCATTATAGTGGTTTTCAGACACCAGAAGAGGGCATCAGATCACATTATAGATAGCTGTGAGTCACCAAGTGGTTTCTGGAATTGAACTCAGGACCTCCGGAAGAGCAGTCAGTGCTCTGAGCCATCCTCCCAGTCCCCTTCCCTAACCTTTTTAAAAGGATCTTTAAAATCCACACTGTGGCAACACTTTGGTTAGAGATGAGTAGCGGGTCCCTCTTCCTGGATTTGAAAGCTCCTAGGAGACACACCTGCAGAAGTATGTGTGAGACTTTCCAGGGAGGCTTAGCTGAAGAGAGAAGAACCACTCTCAATGTGCAAAGCACCAACTCATGGGTTGGACTCCTGCAGAGAATAAAACAGGGGGAGAGGAAGATCAGGCTGGGCATTCATTTCTCTCTCTGCCTCCGGACTGTGAACTGTAGACTTGAGGCTACCGTTGCCTCCAGCACCCCCCCCCTCCCTGCAGTCTCCAGCTAAATCTGGTGTTGCTAAGCCTTTCCTGCCCGCGGGATGAATGAAAAATAAACCCTTTCTTCCCTACATTGGTTTATGTCAGGTATTTTGTCAGGAAAGCAACTAATACAGAAGTATAACAGGTAGGCCACCCTAGGGAATTCTTTTCCTCTGAAATAGTAGTTCTCAACCTTCCTCGTGCTGTGACCTGTTAATACAGTTCTTCATGTTGTGGTTGGTGACCCCCCCAGCCATAAAATTATTTTAGTTGCTCCTTCATAACTGTAAGTTTGCTACTGTCATGAACCATAATGTCCATATCTGATAGGCAATCCACAGGTTGAGAACGGCTACCCTAATGCTGTAGGTAAGAAAAACCCACTGTAGTTTTAGTCCTCGTTCTTATGTTTATCATTCAAGGATAGGTGAAAGATGCCGATAAATACTCTATCTAAAAAATAGTTCTTGGCATTTCCCTTTCCTGCCACTAAGAACTTGTAAAACAGCTGGGGAGAAGTAAGCGGGCTTCTGTAATTTACCCGCCAAGCCCATTGCCCAGAAGTTCTCAAACTCCACCAGGAGATGGCAGTAATAACCAACGACAAAATCTTGTTGCTCGGCCTCCCGGCAGCTTCTCATTGTCCTGTGGACATTTCCTGCATCTAATCTGATGCTTATGAAAACTATTTCCTCCTTTCAAAAGCACAAGCCCAAACAGAAGCTAACCTCACCCTACAGATAAAGGATGTTTGTGCCTTTCCAGTTGTCGAATCCTCCCAGCTGTGGCTTGACTGTCAAGTATTTTCCCAGCAGCTGGTCCAGGAAGCAAAGCAAAAGAAGCTGAACTTCCTCTGGGCTAGTGGGAAGGCGTGTCTAGGGGCAGCACCCATCCAGCCACTACTGAGATCCCAACTCCGGGAAGTGGAGCGGGTGGAAGGTTGCTGCGTGAATGACCAATTCTTTTTGCTGTGAGAACGACTTTCCCAAGACCTGAACAGCTCAATCCAGATATTTGCCCAGATGCAGCACCCAGCTGTCTTTGAGCAAGCAAACACAGGTTTCATGGCGTCCTTCTTGAGAGATGGCGTTGAAATGGCTATCGCTAACTGACACGCTGCAGAACAGCTGCGGGGCAGCTCAGACAGGGAAGGTTTGGAGAAGCCTCAGTGAAGTGTCCAAACAGAATTAAAAGTTAAGCATGAGGGTGGGGGAATCACATAATCAAATTAAGAAGTGATAATGGGCGGGGGGAGGGGGCAAGAACGCCTCTATCCTTGAATCCCAGCACTAGGTCGTGTTTAGAGAGTCTCTGATAGTGTATCATGAAGAACGCTGAGGAAAGTCTAGAACATACTCGCTCTCCTTTCTCACCTGCAGGCAGGAAGCAGCTGGACGACCAGAGGGACTTGGCTTTGGGATTTGGAAGAGCAACTAAAGCTCTGGAAACTCCATTTCCTCATTTCCCTGCATGTTAATTAGAGATGGCAGTCCCGAACTGGCAAACCGTCAGGAGGCAGAGCAAACTGGCCACCAAACGAATGTCCAAGCCAGATAGTTAGAACATAGATGATCGGACTTTTAATTTTGAAAAATCAGACTTACAGAAATATTTTCAGTAATTATACAAAGAAGTCCTATATACCTTTTAGAGGTTCTCGGAACATTAAGATGAAAGCAGAATGCAATAATCAAAATCAGAAAATAACATATACATAGGACTAGTATTACCTAACTTTCAGACCTTCTTTAAAAGTTACTTGGTGTCCTTTCCTGGCTCAGGATGAAACAATGGATCGATTGTCTGTGTCTCTCAAGTTCTCTTAAACTTGAAAGTTGCTGGGTGCTTTTTTTTCTCCTGACCTTGACACTTCCCAAGAGTGCTACCAATCTTTTTGTGAACTGCATCTTGGTTTAGGTGTGCCTGAGGCTTTCTCTTGATTAAATTCCCGTCAGGCTGTTGTGGCAGGAGTCGACAGGAATGAGGTTCCTGTCCATCATCGTGGAAGGCTCTCGCTGCTGGCTTAGCCAATATTAGTGATCATGTTGGCCTCTTGTTTAGGAAGGAGGCCAGCAAGGTCCTCTGCCTTAAGTGTCACAAACTGTGTAAGTGTCTTGATCCTTAGCATACCTCTGCCCTCTAGTTTCTGCATATTCATAATCCCTACCTAAAATAATTACCACCATGGTATTTACCAAATGGCATTTTTATTGTTGTTGCTATACAGATTTGTACTTGAAAAATACATTCTGCTGATTCTGGGATGTGTTGGGGGGTTTTGTTTTGTTTTGTTTTGGGGGGGGGCAGGTATCCCACTGGGAATTGGTCCCCAGGCTTTGCAGGCAAATGAGCTACCACCAAGCTACATCCCCTGACTTTCTGATTTCTTTATAAAATATGTGGAGAAATATTGTGCCTCCCAGAATGTTTAACTCATTTCCGTTTTGTGTTTTTATTTTTTTACATAATCTTTCTTTCATGTCTTAATAGGTCTTATAGGAGATTGAGATTATTCAAATTGTAGTGCTAGTTTGAAAACTTACTGGGCATTCATTTAAGCCCTAAATCTTATTCCGTCACCTGTAATATTAGCACCTATGGGAAGAGAGAGAGACAGAGACAGAGACAGAGACAGAGAATCCCGACCCTAGCCCAGAATCAACTACCATTCCATTCCGTCCCTCCCCCACCCCACACACCCACCAGACTTGCTAAGACTTCTTTGCTTTAGCCAAGAATGTCTGAGACCCTCTTCTCTCTGCATGAAAATACAACTGAGCACCCCTGGAGAGCTTCTCAAATTCTGCTCCTGGGGGTGGTCCCCCCACCCCCAATGATTCCATTCTCCCCCTAGAGCAAGCCTTTCCTTTTCAGAGAAAAGTCACCTGCTGACTTGGATAAGCATCACTAAGGAGTGTTGATCTCCACAGCACCAGAAGCCTCAGATTTAAGGGAAGGATTGAAACAACACTTCAATCGTCCGGAGGGAAGAAGGGCCTGCCCAAGTCGCCCAAGTCGGCGGGGAGGTAGCAATTTACCAAAGCCCCAAAATGTTCACATGGAAGTCATACCGAGCCCTGTGTAGTGGTGCAAGCCCCTCAACCCAGCACTCTGGAGGCTGATGGAGGAGCATCGTGAATTGAGTTCCAGATGAGCCTAGCTTGCAAAGCAAGACCTCTTTAGAAAATGAAACATACTGGTGGCTCATGCCTTTAATCCCAGCACTCATGAGGCAGAGACAGACAGATCGCTGTGAGTTCCAGGACAACCAGGGCTGCACAGAGAAATCCTATCTGAGAAATAAAGCACAATGCAAAAATACTGCATCAATATCCTTTCTTAAATTGCACATTTTGCAATGGGAATATTTTAATTGTTTCTATCCCTATTTTTTTAACCTGCTTGTGTACTTATTTGAGCTCTAGAATAATGCTAGTTTAACCAAGAATTTACCAAAGAGACAACCAGAGTAACATCCTGACAAATAATTCCCTCTCACGTGCAAGAAAGAGTGTTTCGTAGCTAGCTCGCAGAACCATTGGCAGATTTCCACAAGACTTCAAAAATAGCTTAATGACAAGATGGCTCCCATATTTTTCCATGAATACATTAGAAACAGATTGATAATTATTGAAACATAAGGCATAGATCTTAACCACATTCCACGGAACCTAAAGCGCTATCTATATAGGAGATCTTATCTCATAAGGGTTCACGGAAGATGAAATATTGACATGGACCCAGGTGCATCACATGGATCCCCTAGTGCTTGGAATTCTTCTTTTCGTCTTATTGGAGACTACAGCAAGGTGGCTCAACAAAGGAAGTTGCTTGCCTCCAAGCTTGATCTTGCTTTGATTCCCTGCCTCTTGTAATGGACAGATAGGAGCCTTCTGCACACATGCTCTGTGGTGTGCCCACATACACTCATGCATGACACATGCACAAAATAAATAATCACGTAGAGACCTCGATTATAATATTTTTCAATTCTACACCACGCTGCACATACAAAGAGGAAACGTAGGTAAACAAATGGGGCGGGACAGACCTAAGCCCCCTTTCCATTCACAATCTAACTCTGTTGAATCACTTTGAGATCATGTGATTCATGTCTTTTCCCAGGCACTGTTGTTCTATCAGCCTGTGAGGACTTCCTGGAGATTTTTAAGGTGGGTGTTGTCTTGGGTTAATGTGATCCACAGGAGTGATCCCAGAACTCTGAAGCCACAGGCGGGATTGATTGTAAGTTCAAAGATGGAGAACTGCAGGAGGTCTTCGGGGTTTCCTTACAAACAAAACCCACGGCACCAGTCCTTGGAGCTCTAACGTTCCCAGAGGACCAACAGCATCTACAGCTATGCAACCTAGAATCCCAGGCCGCCAGCAGTGTGGAGTCTTCAGGCTGTGAAGGAATGCCTCCTGCCATCAATAAACTGAGCGCTCACATTCAACAGTTGCTTCTCTCTTGCCTTCTACCTCTGCGTCCCTGCTTTGTTCCAGCCAAGTACGTTGACAGTTACCCAATGACAAACTCTAGGAAGCGAGCAAAACCTCTCTCCCATAACAAAAAAAAGGTGGGGAAAGCCAGGGGCAAGCCCATGATTTGAGACTATCATGCCCAGGACTCTCCATGATATCTCTGGCTCACAGGCAGGCTAAGTCAGCTGTGCAGGAAGCTAACTCAATAGCCAAGGTTCAGAAGCCAAGGGCGGCTTCTCTCCACGGAGGTGGAATAACAGAGGCTAGGGTGGGGCTGCCTAGAGACACCCAGCTTACCTTACCTGGCTAAACTCCTGGTGGCTCATCTGTAAAGGATGGATGGGTGTAATATGTACCTCCCAGGACTATCAGAAGGGGTAAGCGAAGCATGTAAATGCCATTGATACATGCCAAGGACATTGTGGTCCAGTCACTTTCCCCACACCCAAAGGGCAGTGCCTAGCATCGTCCTGGAGGCTGAAAGTAAAATAGAACCTCGGGAGAGGCAGAAGCCTGTAGCTGAAGCTCCGCCTTTGTCAGGTTCCCTGAGCTTCACAGGTGGGCACTAATTGTCTTGATAGTTCTTTCTTTTCCCCCCAGTATGCAGTGAAAACGGCAGCTTTACATTGGGGCAGTTTTAGCATTGTTCTCCCCACTATCTTTTGCATTTGACCAAGGACAGTGGTGTTTTGAAGAACAGTATTTGGACAAGACTCAGCCCCACCCTATGCTGCCAACTGCAGGAGATGCAGGCTCTTCGGGGGGCAGAGGCAAGTCCAGTCATGGGAAGACAGAAGGCAGGGACTCACACCACCCCACCCCAGTGCAGCTTGCTCTCAGATTTCCTCTCCCCTCCCTTTCTTAGACGCGCCAGCTGCAGCTTTCTCCTCCAGTCTTGTGAAATGTCCCAGTCCACTACAAAGCTGGTGCAAATGCAAACCTCGGCCTTCCAGGAACCTAGCAAACTGTCTGCCCTGGAGTCACATCCAGTAAAAAGGTGGGGCCAGGCCACAGCCACAGCCACAGAGGGTGGGAAGCCCACCGAGTAACCCCAAACTCAGCCAGACTTTCTCTTATGGCTTTGGCAGATCAACCAGTCATTTTGCCTTGGTTTCCCCTCCCCTGCCATGGGAGCTACAGGCTCACTCGCCTCCTTTACAAGTGTGTTGTAGAACTAAGAATGTGGGAGGAAGGCCATTTTGCATGTACTGACGGATGGAATGTAGAGGGAGTACAAAATGCCATTAGGGCATAATTGTGGGCAAACTCCCAGGCCCACCCTTTAGCAAACCATATTCCTCAGAGACTAGTGTTTTTTGCCACTTCTCTGCACTGTTAAAACAGTTTAAAAATATAGTGGGCTATTCTCTCCTCCTCCCCCCACCCCCAACCTGGTGCTATTTTTAGTCCACGTTGGTTTATTTCTCCACTGTGGCAGCAGTATCCTCTCCCTTTGGGCATCTGTATCTTTTTTGGTGTCCCCCACAATATCCCATTACATCTTTCTCCTATTTAGAAGGCCCGAAGACTCAGGACTCAGGCCTGCCTGGTCTGCCTGAGCTAGGATTTACCCCAAAGTAGACAGAGACTCAAGTCAGGAATGGGGGGAACAGGGAGCAGGAGTGACAGAATCGGAGGCATAAATGTCCTGTCACATGGCCACTGAAGAAAGTCTAGAGACATCTGGGAATTTATAGCAGCCATTCGCAATGTACCAGTAGCATCACCAGCCTGAGGGGGTGAGGAAAGGCGCCTTCACCCCTTGGCTACTGCTGTCACCAGACCCCTTTTGGTTCCTTGTTCCAGAATGAACATGCGCCACATGGGGTCTCTCCCCGCTTTCCTCCTGGGGTAACAAAGGCTGCAGGACACTGGTGGTAAAGGCAGCTCAGAGAGGTGCTCTCCGACTGCATGCCGAACCTGTGACTGAGATAAGACTCAAATCTTAAACAAGAAGAGATAGACACTAGAGTTTAAAAGATGTTAAAAGTCTCCCCAGAGTCTGGTACGTTCAGGGTTTTTGTTTGTAACTTGAGTCGTTTTTTTGCAAGGTTGTAAAGATTTAAAAACTTTTGAAAAGTAGGTAGAGTAAAAGTTAGGTTTAGAGAATGTGCCCTTGATAGGTGGGGTACTGACCACTAGCTGAGTCTCCTCTGCCCCTGGTCTCCTCCTCCTCCTCCTCCTCCTCCTCCTCCTCCTCCTCCTCCTCCTCCTCTTCCTCCTCC
>LR749690.1:1274737-1289786 GCA_902729485.2 Mus minutoides
GGAGAGGAGAGGAGAGGAGAGGAGAGGAGAGGAGAGGAGAGGAGAGGAGAGGAGAGGAGAGGAGAGCAGGTGTCTTTACAGTGGTTACATCTACATCCACAGGTAATTTTATAGCTTTCTAAGGCTCGCTGTTGCAGCTTTAGAAGTCCAGATGTTTCAAAGAGCTGCCCCGCCAAGGCAAGAGAAAGTATAACTGGAGAGTCAAAGCAGAAAGGAAACACTAACAGGATGGGGTGAGATGCCTATCGCAGATTCAGACTTAGATTCCACGCAGCAACAACAGCTACACCCAAGACCCAAGCTATTGCACATCCAATTCCTCTTGAGGATGTCAGTGGTCAATCATCAAGTAAATGCACTGGTTTCAACCCCTGAGAAAAAGTCTGAGTGAACACATAAATAAGGGCTGAGAGTTGTAGCTCAGTGATCAAGCACTTGCTTCACATGGAAAAGCCCTCTGTTCAATCCCCAGCATAGAACATAAACATAATAGTCTTTTTAAATAAAGCCCTTCTTCTGCATAAACTAATAGGCTTGGCATCATAATTGTTAGTCTACACTAACAGTGTTAAAACACTATAACAATTCTTAAATATTAAGAAAGTGGAAGAATTCTAATGAGGGCCTAGCAAGGCCTGCAAAAGGGTACAAAGGCTGTCAATCAAGTTCACCACTCTGGGAGTGTAGCCATCCAGCAACCATGCAGAACTGGGTCTACCTGAAAGGGGATCTGGAAATGAAAAGAACTGGGTGCGAGAGAAGGATGAAGCCCAGACAAAGTTTCTGATCAAGGCTCAAAGTTTAATATTCAGCACTATGTTTATATAGGGAGAACCCAGGGACCCACCCTTTGTTTCAGCTGGATTGTGTTGCAAAGGAAGCTCAACCAGCTGTCTACTCCTCAAAGCTCCTGTAGGAAATTACAAATGCAGCGAGGCCAGCTGACTCTACCTAGGTTTTAAAACCATTGTGGGTCTGTTTAGCCTACTCAAGCCTGGGGGAAGAGCACGTGGGAGCACCACCACACTGGGAGCACCACGCTGGGAGCACGGACACTTCTGAGCACTTTCGCTTGCTCCAGCCTCTGCTTTGGTGTCAGAGAAGAAAAAGATGGAGCAACTGGCTAAGCTCAGTGGAATCTGCTGTAAACATGGCTCTCCTACACACCAGCAATACGGAATGATTAACTGAACCTAGCAAGGACTGGACCGGTGCAGCCAGAACTAAAGACCTTGAAATAGAGTGTTCCAATGTACTGGTTTCTCACTCAGGAATGGGGTGGGATGCCTATTGCAATAAGAGACTCACTCAATGAGACTCTCTCAATGAGGGCTTACTCCCACCCATTCTGACATTACTGAAGAGAACTACAGAGGCAGTACCAGGGGCAGATGAGCAGAGATACTATGAGCAGAGAGACTGGGATCTGTGTGGGCCCTGGAGACCAGGGGTGGTCAAAGGAGGGAACAGAGCACAGACCTTCACCCCAAGCCCGTGTCTTCCAGACCCTGTGGGGCCTTCGTGTTCCTGCCGTAGAAGTCAGTTTCTGGAGTAGGAGTAGAGCTTCGTGGTCCAGCACTTGCGTAATAAACATGATGTCAATCCCTCACCCAACCAAAAAGGCAATCAACTTAAGTTCAATTGAACTAAAGTCAGTTTACTCTCTTTAATAAGGAGAGGGGGAAAGGCCAGTTTTTAGAAGTTTTTCTATGAGAGAAAGGAAGAGATAGGTGAGAGTATCCTGGGAATCTTTTTATAGCATAGAGGGTGAGAATGTTAATTAAAGGAATCTCAGAAACGAAGAGGGCCTGAGAAGGGAAGGGAAGAGAGTTTAATTTTAGGTGTTGTTTAGTCGAGCTAACAACAAAAAGTCACTTCCCCGAGTTACTTGCAGCTATTCTCGGGAGCTTCGTGGACCCCAGAAAAGCTCGAGTCGAAAGCGTGAAGCATAGGAAAACCAAATTTAATGAAAAGCTCTCCCAAAGAAGGACGTGTTAGGAGAGAAGAAGAGCACAAGCCCCGGGGCGCTAAGTGAGCATCAGAGAAGAACAGGTACCATCCAAACAGTGTTCTCCAAACAGCTAGACCCGTCTATGTTTGAAACTGAAAATGTGAAAAAGAAAAACAGATGCTAGTGCATAAGACTTTCCAAACCTGGGTGTCATCGCAAGCTGTCAGAATCCATCAAGTGAGCCTCCCGGGAGCTGGCTAACAATCAACTAGTGACAACTGCCATTACCCCTCCCAGGGACCACACTGCTGGATGAGGCTACAGCCAAGGTCTCTAGTCCTCCTTGAGCCCTGCTGGAAGATTTCTATTTCTATTTTGTGAGTCCAGAAGCTGAGTGCCAAGATTGCCCACTGTTACTTCGCTAGTGACAAAGAGGTCTGGGCCTGACATCCATCTATCTCTGCATCTTAGTGTTGAGGATTGGTTCCAATGTTTTGAACTAATCTGGCCCCCAAAATCGGGAATTTGAATGTCCAAACACTGAAGGTCCCTGTCCCCCAATTGGTTTTTGATCGATCAATAAAGAGCCAACAGCCAATGGCTGGGCAGGTAGACTGAGGTGAGACCTTTAGATTTGCACAGGCTAGGGACTGGGAGAAAGGAAGAGAGAGGATCGCCATGACTTGGGGGTGAAGGATGGAATGTAAGAGCTGCAGGAGAGAAAGCCAACTAGCCATGTAAGACTTTGGGTAAGTGACCACTAGCCACTTCCCAGATTGGGCCTGGGGTAGCAGGGGAAGCTTTAGAAGTCTCAGGAGTACTGGAAGGGAGCATTTGCTAGCAGGAAAGGTTTAAGAGTTCTCAACCTTTGAGCTAGTCACAGTATATCAAAAAATTAACTGACTCTGTGTGTGTGTGTGTGTGTGTGTGTGTGTGTGTGTGTGTGTGTGTGTTCGTCCTTCATTTTGAGTATACAAAGGGCTCCTGGACGGGTGTTTGCATGCAACCTGCCAGGAGCCAAAGTGGTGTAGAAATTACCAATACATCTTAGTTCAAGCCATTTGCCCTGGGCCACACAAGAGCAATAAAATAGATATTCAGTATGCATACCCACAGGAACCAAGCACACAGAGAGAAAACATAAGGAGGATAGTTTGGAGGTGGAAGGGGATCAGCAAGAGGGCAGCAGAGAAGGAAGACAGCTAGGGGGTACCATATTAAGTTGTAGGCATGAATCGGAATCCAGAGGCACCTGCTGAGTTTTCTAAGTCCAGGGACACTAGATGGTCTTAGCAATGAAAGTAGTTTATCTACTAGAAAGGCAATGCGGGAGAAATAAATGGCTCAGTGGCTAAGAGCGTTTCCATCAGAGAAACAGTTTGGATCCTAGTACCCACATCAAAAAGCTTACAAATGCCTATAACTTGAGTCTCAAAGATCTGACACCTTCTAGCCTCAGTAGTCACCCTGGAAAAGACACATACATACACACACTCACATACATGCATATACAGATAAACACATACATTTGGTCTTAATATGAGAAAGAAGGGAGAGTCAGAGTCAGAGACAAAAACAGAGGCCAACAGACACCTTGGACTGACCTCCAGGCCACTAGATTCTGACTTTTCAGTCGTTCACATAGCATCTACCTTTCCTGGCATTTGGAAGTATGTTCTCACACATGCTGTCTCTCACATGTATCCCTGGTAAGGAATGGTCTCAAGTCTTTCACCCAGTGGCTTGTTGTTGTTGTTGTTGCTGTTGTTGCTGCTGTTGTTGTTGTTATCATTGTTTCCTATGTTAGTCGTGATACATATAGACCCACCCTCTCCATCCACCTCTCCTACCACAATATACAAATGTGAAAATGGACATATCATCTGGCAATGGTATACCTGCAATCACAATACTTGGAGGACTGAGGCAGGAGAATGAGAAATTCAAGATCATCCTCAGCTTCTTAGTAAACCCAAGGGCAGCCTGGATTATATGAGACTGTCTCAAAATAAACCAACAAACAAAAAGTCATGGTGTAACCCATTATTTTTTATGCTAACTAAAAACAAGCAGTTGGTCTGTTTTTTAATTGTGTTGTTGTTGTTGTTGTTGTTGCTGTTGTTCTAACTTTTTTCAATACTGGATTTTTCTGTGTAGCCCTGGCTATCTTGGAACTTGCTCTGTAGACCTTGAACCCAGAGACACACCTGCCTCTGCCTCCCAAGTAATGGGATTAAACATGAGCTGCACCACCACCATTTAATGTGGCTTCTAATGTGACTGAGATGGGAGGCCTCTGAAGTGAGCAGAAAAAAAGAGTGAAAATACTCTTCTTAATTCAGTGATGGAGCTGGGCAGTGGTGGCACACGCCTTTAATCCCAGCACTTGGGAGGCAGAGGCAGGCGGATTTCTGTGTTAGAGGCCATCCTGGTCTACAGAATGAGTTCCAGGACAGCCAGAGCTACACAGAAAAACCCTGTCTGAGAAAAAAAAAAAAAATCAGTGATGGAGTGTGTCTTAGGTAGGGTTTCCATGGCTGTGAAGAGACACCATGACCAAGGCAACTCTTATAAAGAACAACATTTAATTGTGGCTCGCTTACAAGTTCAAAGGTTCAATCCATTATCATCAAGGTGGGAGCATCGCAGCATCCAGGCAGGCATGTTGCAACCAGAGTTGAGATTTCTACATCTTGTTCCAAAGGTAGAAAGGAGAAGACTGGTTTCCAGGCAGCTAAGATGAGGGTCTTAAAGCCCATGCCCCCACTGACACACTTCCTCCAACAAAGCCACACCTACTCCAAGGCCACACCTCCAAATAGTGCCAGTCCCTGAGCCAAGCATATTTAAACCACCACCAAGTATGATGACAACCCCCACTATGCTAGGAACCTGAATTCTTCGCTGTCCTTTTCTTGAAAAGAGGACAGCTGATAATCCAGGCCATCTTCAGTGTGCCTGGACATAGTGAAAATGATACCACTTGACTCCTTCAGCAACAAGGAGTAACAGACACTCTATTTAGAAAAGAGAACAAAACAAAGCCAAAAGTAACTACAACCCAGCCCTTGACTGCATCACAGCTATCGGACGTTTCTCCTGGGACTAATGCAGTGTCTTTGAGTTCCAGGGCCACAGATCTCAAAAGATTTCACCCTGTATTTTCAGCACCAGTCTAGACTCTTGACCACTCAGTCAGCCATAATCTTTCCATGACCTGCTTGCTTCCTTTCTGCACTTCTCATTATCTGGACAGTGCTCTGTCCAGAGGTTTCTGTACTGTCAGCCTCATCACTGGGAAGCAAGAAACATGTACATGGGTAGAGACTATTGTCCATCGACACCTGAGATCCATTTGAAGTCAGGAAGTTAAAGCTTTTATATCAACGGCTACTCTTATTTTATTACCCAGACTTGATCTACATCTCTATGGCCACAGATGATATGATAACCTTATTTGGAGAGTTGCTTTTAAGGGAATGAATAACATTATCTGTGATCTATATATTTTTTCAGAACAGATATATTATGCTGGCCCTGTCAATAACCTTGGACTTGATGTTCCACAGGTAAGGTTTCCTGCTTTGTGTTGTTGTGTATTATTGTGTTGAAGAGTTGATTTTCAACTCTTGGAGGAGGAAAAAAAGAGAAAGAGGAGAAGGAAAAGTAGAAAGGGGAAAAAGAGAAGTCAAGGAAAAGGAGAACTAATACATAATTGAAAGTGTTGGCACATGCCACAATTCGGAGGCATGCTAACATGCTGACTTTGTCCTTTTGATTCTTCATGAACCTTTCAGTTGAACCAGAACAAAACCTACTGGATTTGAAATGCTGGCATCTTGTCCAACAGGATTGGGGTTGTGTGGGGGAACTCCATATGGCTAGCGTTGTTGTGGGATGTGTAGGAGGCAACTAGCTTCTGGCAGTCTAGAGAAAGGAGAATTTACAAAACCCCAAAGGTTTCAGTGTCCCACTGGTTACCATGCCATACTATGGCTGCCAAGCTGGGATGCTAGTCTGCTTCTATTTACTGTATAATGTATAAAGAACAGGGATAGGAAGATAGCTCAGCTGGGAAAGGGCTACCTTGCAAACATAAGGATCTGAGTTTGATCTCCAGAGCCCACGTTAGAAAAGCCGGATGAGACAGTATAGGCTTATAATACAAGTGCTGGAGAAGCAGAAACAGACAAGCTCCTGGGACATGCAGGCCAGCCAGCCTAGGGAGTTTCAGCTCAGTGAGAGATCCTGACTCAAAAAAATAAAAAAATAAATTAAAAAGTAGATGACACACGAAGAGTGACACCCATACACATGCATCTGCACACACAAACAAACATGATCACATGACACATGTGACCAAAGAATAAAGGTGTAAACCCAGCCCACCCCTCCAGAGTCTGGTATATTCAGAGTAAAGGGGGCACATTTAGGGTCTCCTTGCTGGTGAGGACTTTGCAACATCCTAAGTCAGCACATTAGGGGACACAAGCCAGGACATTCAAGGATAAAGGAGTCAAAATTTTTATAACACACCCACTCCCAAGAAAACCCATTACTCCTTAATCTATTAGTCCATAAATGGATGAATCCACTCACAAGGGCAGATCTCTTTTAAAGATCCCACATCTTCTGATCTCACGCTGGGGATTGTGTCAACAGACTCTATAGCAGGGACAGTCAAGCCAAAGCATCGTGGCCCGTCTGAGCACCCACAAGCAAGACTCAAAGCTAAGACTAAGATTTCCCATGAAGTCCATTTGACTCAAAATAATGTTACTTCTGATGGGCATGAACTCAAGCTGCTTTGACATCACCATGCATTTTCCTGTTGCCCCTTCCTTGAAAGGACAATCTGGAACATCATAAATATGTCATCGCTTACACAGCTTGCTTTCGGCTTCATCTTTTCAGTCATCTGAAACATGAAGGAGAGACGCTGGCTCCTGCACAAGGCGTCTCCTTAGCTCGGTTTCAGCTCTGAGTTCGTTTCCTTCCTGTCCCACCCTCTGAGCTCCGAAGTCTCAGAGTCCTGAACAGACCCACTTAGGTTTCCACAGAAATCCTTCTCACAACCGGTCTCTCTCTCCCTCCCTTTCTAGAAGTCTCCAGTGATGTTCTCCTGCCTTTCTGCAAAAGGCACAACTTTTTCCAGGAAGGGAAACTCAGTTTCTCCCTGGAGGAACTCTCCCAGGGAGCTTTTTCTTCACATCGTTGCTACTTGAATGTTTTTCCCTTCCTCATTTTATTCCTGAAACCCCACTAGAGACTGATGTAATAATTGCTAACAATTGGATTTCATTTTTGCCTTGCTGGCTTTTTTACAATCAGCTACCCTTCCCAATCCTCATGCAATGAATGCACAGTCAGGGAAGGGAGGGCTCTTAAAGTCATAGAAGCTCTCTGAAAGGAAATTTACCTTCAAAGGGCTTTATATCATCTTAACACAGGATTACATCCGATAAACTCTGCATGAGTTGAAAACAGCTTAAGTGCAAAAATGCATTGACTCCATCCAGCCCTGCAGAACCTCATAGCTTAGTGGCAAGATACCCAGGAGACTACCGGCCATTTGATGATGCCTTCTTGTGACTGGGCACTGTGACTCGCTGTCACTGCTCCATGAGGAAGGGGGTTTGAACTGCATGCCACGGGCCTGGAAAAATGAGAATTGAAAATGCAAAGGACAGAGGCTACTGAGCCTCTTTTCGTCTGTCACCACTGTAAATAGAGCCATCGTAACCGGGCACCATACTGTAGTCAACAATATATAGTCAACAGGCCTGCAGTGCTTGCAGGATACTCCTTGCCTGCCTTCTTCAACCAATAAATAGTGCTCCTAGAGATATAGCCCTCAGGAAGCCAGATGTCCTGACCCTGGTTACCTCCTCTTTTATGGCCTGTTCATGGGAAGTAGACACCAGAGAAGCTTCTAACCCACACCCAGAACCAACAGAGGACATACCTTTCTGGGACACCTTCCCCACAGGCCTATGTAGCCTTGATCCCAAGAGGGGATGTCCACATTGGCCACAAACAGCCACAGTGTGCCCAGGGCCATCAGCTCACAGCTGGCTGTCACACAGCTTTGGAAAGAACTTCTGCACATTTTTTTTTTTTTTTAGGAAAGGTTCTTGTTTCCTAAGAGCTGTTAGCTGAGGGTATTTTAATGGAAGGCCTACTCACACGCCGTCCCTCACCTAGACCGCCCCCCCCCCCCAGAGATGGGCTCTGAACTGATGGAGGTTTCTATTTAGCCAAATTCTTCCCACCAATACCTTGGTTATTTTTCCTCTCTTCTGAAATGTACTTATTTATTTACTTATATAAGTATGTGGTATATACTGACTAGTGTGGTGTGTAACATGTTGAGTGTCACACTGGATTGTCAGGGGACCTTCACAAAGACAAAAACTCTACACATGTTCAGTACAGAAACTTCTTGCAAATGCTTTCATTCTGTAGTTGTTGGAGTGGGCAGATACACAGTCCTTGAGGAGGGAGGGACATGCTCTAGTTATTAAGTAGTCGGTGGTATTGTTAGGTCACATGTCCTAATGTGTTGCTTGTGTCCCTTGCAGGGAGAATACCAGCTCTTGCTGGAACTGTACAATGAAAACCGTGCTACTGTGGCTTGTGCCAATGCCACTGTCACCTGCTCCTGAGCATGAACTCAGGCTCAGAGGGACCCCAAGGTCCCTGGACTCACCTAGCTGCAAGAACCACCGATGACCAAGAGAGGCTCTACAAAGAAATTTCTCGTGGGTCACTCTGCCGATCTTAGCTCCAGGGACAGATGTTCCCAGACCCAACAGATGTAATAAAACCTCAAAAACTATCTATTTCTCAGGATCCTAAGTAGTCTTAAAGCCCCATTTGTAGCACCTTTCCGTATGTAATTATGTCTCATCAAAGTTACTTCCTTGTCTGCTCTTTAGCAACGCTTCCTTGAAGTTGCCTGGGATGAATAAAATAAAATGAAATAAAATAAAATAAAATAAAATAAAATAAAATAAAATAAAATAAAATAAAATCTGCCCTGCACCTATTCACTGTGGCTTGCTCAATGACTGTAAGTATGATCTGCAGTTAAAGAGTTGTTTTCTTCAGATACAAATGTTGGTCACCAGTGCTGCACAAGTAACTCTCAGAAAGCCAAGATGGTGGCCTCCCTAAAATCAGAGCCCTAAGTGTCATAGCTGTTCCTGGGCCCTAAGACCATGACTGGGAGAAGCTGATGAAACCCCACCAAGCATGACATCGCTGCCCACTTGTTGACCTATTCCTTTATCTCACCCTCTACATCTGTCACCCTCCATCTCTGTAACAAATCCCTAGGATAACTGACTTACAAAGGGGAACTGGGTGCTTGGCTCACAGCTTGACACGTTTCCGAGGGTGACCGCGGTCCCTTCTGCTTTGACCTGTGGTGGTCAAAGGAGTGTCGCTTTACAGCAGGAGTGTGTGGCAGAGTAAGTCAGAGCTTTAGAAGCAGTGTTGAAGGTTCCCAAGCTGAGGGCAGACAGCAGTGATAGCAGTGGATCTGTGCTGCTCACAAGAGAAGACAAAGACAGCCATGCCAGGCCTCTGTCCCATTGCTTTCCTTAAACCTGACACCTCTGTGAGGAGTGTGTGTGTGTGTATATGTATGTATGTGTATGTATATGTGTATGTGAATGTGTGTTTGTGTGTATGTGTGTGAGTATGTATGTGTGTGAGTATGTATACATGTGTGGGTGTGTATATGTGTGAGTGTGTGTGTGTTTGTATGTATGTGGGGGTATGTGTATATGTGTGTGTAGGTATGTGTATGTAGATGTGTGTAGATGTGTGTAGGTATAAATGTGTGTATGTAGGGAGTGTGTATGTGTGAGTGTGTGTATGTGTGTATATGTATATGTGTGGGGGTGAGTGTGTGTGTGTATGTACGTGTATGTATATATGTGTGTATGTGGGTGTGTGTATGTGTGTATGTATATGTGTGTGCATGTGCGAGTGTGTGTATGTATGTGGGTATGGGTGTATGCATGTGTGAGTGTGTGTATTTGTGTATTATATGAGTGTATATGTGGGGGGGAGGGGTGCATGTGTATGTATATGTGGAGGGTATGTATATGTGTGTGAGTGTGTGTTTGTGTGTATGTGTGTGAGTATGTATACGTGTATAGGTGTGTGTATGTGTGAGTGTGTGTGTGCTTGTATGTATGTGGGGGTATGTGTGTATATGTGTGTGTAGGTATGTGTAGATGTGTGTAGATGTGTGTAGGTATAAATGTGTGTATGTAGGGGGTGTGTATATGTGAGTGTGTGTATGTGTGGGGGTGAGTGTGTGTGTGTGTGTGTGTGTGTGTGTGTGTGACATGCACACCTTATGTCAGACATAGACATTTATTCAGATTCTCTAAGTTTGGGTTAAATAGGGACTTTCATTTGTAGAGCTGACTCTGATCAGGGCTGCACAAATACACTCACAGTTTCACTCAGAACATGATTTGTGAGAAAAAGAAAATGTTCCTCTGCCCCATATATTGACTTTCCTAATGTCGTATCTAAGCCTTGGCTTTCACTATGAGTTTCATTTTTTGCAAGGTAAGTCAAAATGCCAGTAGTTAAGAGTCTCTTATAAAATATAAGTAGACCCAGTAGGAGGAATGGCCAGCCTCACTCTGACGGAAAGCAGTACAAAAGTCCAGATGTGGTGGGCAGAAGACTGGGGATTTAAGAAGGGGTTCCCAGAAGAGTGGAGCTTCCACTTCTCATTAAAAAACAAACAAAACAAAAAAATAAATAAATAAAGCTTCCTTCTGCAGCACACAGAGACTGCTACAGTGAGCCTCAGCTGCTTGGAACATAGAGGACTGACTGGGTGCCTATCCCCAACTGAGGTGTTAGGTCTCAAACCCTAGAGAAACATTCATATTGGAGTGGACCTGGCCTCCAGGTTCTCCCAGCATCCCTCAGTCCCTGCCTGTTACAGGCATACCCCAGCCCCAGGGGATGGGCTACCCTTCCCCAGCTGTCCTTCCCTACATCTGTCCTGGTTTTTGTTTTAATTTCTGTTTTGTTTTTGTTTTTGTCTACCCTTTGCCTTCCTAGCCTCTTGGTCTACCTCTCCCCTCTCCCTTCTCTCCTCTCCCTTTCTTCCTCCCCACCTCTCCTCACATGGCCAAGCTCAGTTTGGTCATGTTAACTCTGGACTCTCGCAGATGTCTCTGCCTCTGGCTGTGCTCTCCCTTTTATCTACCATAAATCTCTCTCCTTCACCATACCTAGGAGCAGGCATGTCCTTCCCTTATTTCTTTTTTCATTCAGTGCATTTACAATACAATCCCTGCATGTAAGGCACAGGGGACATTGTAGAACACAGGGCAAAAAGCTTGTAAGAGCCAGAGGACTAGGAGGACGTCTCATGCAAGATTGTCTTCTAAATATGACAGGAAAGGGACACTCATGGAGTCTCAAGATCATGGCTGCTTAAGCAAGACCAAAATAACAGTTGACACGACAGCGTTGATGGGGGATTCTCCTGGGACACTAGATAAGGAGCTACAAACAATTAAAGAGTGCTGAGAGGAAGAGAATTAATGTTCCCCAGGGACACCCTTCTAAATGATTATCCAATCCCAATCAGTCAATCCTAAAACTACAAACAACAGTAGACAGACTCAGCTGGTGGCATTTACATATTTATTTGCATATGCATGAAACAGTAGTAATCAAAGAGTAATTAAAGGCCTTGAATTTGAGGAGGAGAGGATGTGGGAAAAGTTGGAGGTGGTGGGGTGGATAATAGAAATATATTTTAATTCAATAATGAAGTTTCTTTTTACGTGGGCACCAAAAGCCAGACATCTAGATGACGGACGTGGTCAGGCTGCCGGAGAACTCTGAAGGGACCCAGATTGTGTATCGAATAATTTATGTCACTTTTCTTCTCCTAAAAAGACTTTGCTACTGTCTCAAAATCACCATGGAAAACTCCAGGAGCTTGTCCAACCTCTGGGGAGAAAAAGAAAACCCGTTTAGTGAGGTTACACTGTTCACCAGAATTAAAGGCCTCTTTGGGAATCTCCACTGTGGTGGTCACAGTCCTCAGCAGCCCTACTTTAGTTTCTGAGGGAAATGTCAACCTCTCTGCATACAACATTATTGAAGCACCCTATTTTTTTTTAAGATTTACTTATTTATTTTATGAATGTGAGTACACTTGTTGCTCTCTTCAGACACACCAGAAGGGGGCATCAGATCCCATTACAGATGGTTGTGAGCCACCATGTAGTTGCTAAGAATTGAACTCAGGATCTCTGGAAGAGCAGTCAGTGCTCTTAACCACTGAGCCATCTCTCCAGCCCCTATTGAAGCATCTTTTAAGGGAGCTCTTGTGTCCCGAGGCAGCTGTGAGGTACAGGTCTGGGATGTCACCAGAGCCCCAGGGGCCTGCCTTCCCACTACTAGGGTCCACTCGTTGAAGTGATATTGCCTCTCAACAGCAGTGTTCTTCAGCCCAAGACAGTAACTGATGGGCGTTTGAGAGATTCCAATGATTCAAATGATGTCCAGCTCAGAGCAGTGCTTGGGACGCCACAACACCAGCCATCATGTGTCAGGATGGCCACTCACCGGTGGAGGCAAAGCCTCATGTCCTACTTAGGTCTCCTATCACCTCCCTCCTATCATCTTCCATGATGGCACCAGACAATGGAAGGCCATCCCTCTTCTGTTGAATTAGCCATACTTCAGGAACAGTGCCTAGCCTAGCTGCTTTCTGTTGCTATAGCAAAATCCTCTGACCAGAAGCCACTTGGGAAGGAAAGTGTTGATTGGTTTGCACTTCTGGATCACAGCCCATCATTGAGGAAGTCATCAGGGACCACAGAGGAGCACTGCTATTCAATTGCTTGTTCATACGACCCGGGGCCCACCTGCCCATGGGTAGCACTGCTCACAGTGTGCTAGGCCCTCCTTCATCAATCAGTAATCAAGAAAATGTCCCCACAGACTTGTTTAGAGGCCAATCCTTAATGGTAGAAACATTTTCTCAATTGAGGTCCCCTCTTCCCAGATGACTCTAGCTTATGTCAAGCTGGCAAAGAAATCGACCAACATAACTGGGCCCTTACCGGCTTGACACACAAATATATCACTGTTTTGTCTAAGCATGCTACGGCTAGCTTTGTTAGACCAAGGGTGGTAGCATGTTTCATAGTTCCAGGCTGGAGCCCAGGAGCTCTCCAAAACATATACGAAAAATACATTTTCCCCAAAAGATAAATTGAAGTTTTCCCCCAAAATGGAAATACTGTAACCAGGCCAAAAGGATCTTGCGGATATTTTAATTCATCTTACTCCCTACAAATAAAGACACACCTTGAAGACGTGAAGAGCCAAATGTAGCAACTGACAGCTTAACAATTACTTAACAGCCAGAAATAGCTGCTGAGAGGTGGCCAAGGTTCTTAGCCTCATTATAACATGGACCGCCTGTCATCTGGGGCACTATGGCTCAAATGCAAACCAATTGGCTTTCCCAGTCAGCAAGGCCAGTACCTCTCTGTCTATGCTCCCCAACACTAGATCACGCAGGCAGGGCATTATGGGAGTTGAAAAAGAGTTATTTTCCCTCTAGTCTACATGTATTTGCAGTTGTTAAGTTTGGAACTGAAAGAAACCTTCCATTGCTTTCAAATGTAACTATGTTCTCCTCACTAAAGGAGCTTTCCCTTAATATGTGCTACGGTTTGATACATGTGTGTCCCTCAAGGACCCATGTATTTTTATAGGGTCCTTTTGTGTTCTTAATGCTATTGAGAGGTATGGTAGAGATTTTAAGAGGCAGAGCCTAGCAGGCGGTCTTTAGGTCATTGGGGGAAGGACTTGGGGGATTGTGAGCTCTAAGTGTCTGTCTCCCTTTTTACAGCTGATGAATTTCAGTGGATTTACACTATCATGTGCTCCCACCATGATGCACTGCTCACCAAAGGCCCAAAGCAACTCAACCCATTCGTCATGAACTAAAATGCCCAAACTGAGCCAAAAATAATTACCTTTTTTCCCTTTATGATCTGTTGTCTCTGGATGACAAGGAAGTAAGTTCTTCACTTCAGTATCTCTTCAGGAAAAGGAGTTATATATCAGTCTAGCCTCCTGTGCTTGAACACATCGTCTCCAGCTGGGTAAAGCTGTTTGGGGAGGCTGTGAAACTTTTAAGGCATGGGGCGGCCCTTGGAGGAGCTAGGTCACTTGAGGTTAGTATATGGTGCTCCTACTTCTTACCCTATTTTTGCTTCCTGGTCGACCGTGATATGCACAAGCAGCCTCACAGTTCTGCGGCCATCAGAGCCGTTCCAACCACTGTATCTTCCCTGTAACAGGCTGAAGGACAAACCTTGGGCTCTCCCAATTGACTTGGAGAGATGCTAGGGCACCTGCGAGTGTGACCCGCTGATAGAGTAAGGCTTGTTCCATGAACCTGAGCATGAAGGTCTCACAAAGAAGAAAGGGGATAAGCCAACCGTGAGCATGGGCGTCTTGCTGCTCCCAAGGTACTGGTGATGAACCTTGGCCTTCAAAGAGATGCAAGACCTTGAACAGCCAAGGCTTTGAAAAGGTTGCTAAAGGCTAGCCTGGGAAAGAATCACTGTCACAATGACAATAGGGCCCTAGCAATAGCAAAGGGAGAAACTGGAGTGCCTGAAGACATTTCATGACACACACAGGCCGCCGGGGACTCTTAAAAGGTTCGCTCTTCTTCAAGCATCTTCTTAGCAACCACCGACTACAAGCACATCCGATCTCACCGTCCCTGGTGAACGAGGTCCCCCCACTCTCTTGCATCCCCAGCAGAATGGGGATCCCACTTCCCCCGTCCGCTCCCCTCAGCAACTCGTTCTCTCCCCTAATGCCATCTGGAAGTCCATTTGAAACACCCACACTGTCCCCATGGTGCAGTGCTTCCCTCCATTCACAGACAGACGGACTCCTGTTACAGAGCCCCTTCCTCCCCCTCCTGACATTAAGCCTCCGATCCTAGGATTTGTGCCACTCTGAGCCAACGCACACCCCCGGCTCCTCCGGCCTATCCAGGTACCATGCTCTAGA